>PVHX01013760.1:0-53288 GCA_004024805.1 Geosciurus inauris
TCCTTCCTTCCTTCCTTCCTTCCTTCCTTCCTTCCTTCCTTCCTTCCTTCCTTCCTTCCTTCCTTCCTTTCTTTTTCATGATCATTTTCAAAGAGCTGCCTAACACCACGGGAGGGACCTAGTTAGAGGCTGATTCCCAATCTATCTATGACATCGCTGTTGTGATGGTGAGCACAGTGGTTGAGAAGTTCACTAGTTGCATGTGTATGTGGAGAGTTACTCAGCATGCCAGCCTCACATGGCTAATCTATTAAAAAACACACTGAGTTGATTAAAGGAAATAATGGCTATAAATGTACGGTAAGAACTATAAAGCACAAAACAAAGATTAGTTCTATAAATTAGTTGCAATGGTTGATTTTATGTGTCAACTTGGTGGGGCCGCTGTGCTCAGGTATTTGGTTATATATTATTGTGGATGTTTCAGGGAAGGTGTTATTTGGGTGAAATAAACATTTAAATAGAAGCATTAAGAGTAAAGCAGGGTCTGGGGATATAGCTCAGTTGGTAGAGTGCTTGCCTCGCATGCAACAAGGCCCGGGGTTCAATCTCCAGCAATACACACACACACACACAAAGAATAAAGCAGTTTACTCCCCATAATAAGTGGACTTCTAATCAGATAAAGTGCACAGAAGAAAGATCGACCTCTCCCCAGCAAGAAACAATTTTGCTACCAGAATTGATAGCTTTCAGACTCTTCCCTGGGCCTCCATCTGCAAGCCTGCCTGGAAAATTTGAATTAATCAAGCCTCCACCATCATGCAAGCCAACTCCTTAAAATAATCTCTATATATTTATGCACACATCTTCATTCTCTGGCAAACCCTAATACATTAGTTTCTCATTTAGTTTATTGATCCTAAGATTTTATTACATACTTGTTCTCCTCTTTCATTTCAGATGCTATCAAGTTTGTTGTTTCTTTTTTAAATCACCAAGGGACATATATTTAAATTATATTTTTCTTGCTGTTAAATTTATTTCAAGTCATTTTTTTTTTCTTTCCATTATTTTCTTGGCCATCATCCATGAAAGAGGAATGGTTTTTTTTTTTTAAAACTGTATGCTTTTTTTTAATTTTGGTTGAGAAATAACTTTTTTTTTTTTTTGCAAACACCCTATTGTTGCACTTGGAGCGAGGTTGTCCATGACATTTAGTGATGTCACATTTACTACCCCAGGGACTTCAGCATGCTGTGCTTATTGGTCATATTTCTGACCTACTAACTTGATGCTGTGCATACCCTACCCTCTTCCACACCAGGGATATTTAAATATCTCTAGAAGTTTCAGTGTAAGCCCAGACACTGGCAGTATACACAGCTGTGTACAACATCACAGTCCCTCTTCCTTCCCACTGCAGGTAACTGGTAGTGTAAAAGTGGGGAATTTCTTGGGATCTCCTTGGTTCTCCTCCAAGACCAAGTTTCAATCTAGACTTTTCTGCCCTAGGCACGGCCATGGTCATGTCAATCTGAAGGCCTTCCAAGCACAAGGTGCAGCCAATGCCATCTGGCTACTCAGCAATGTCTGTGGGAAGGGAACTGGTGGTATCTAGAGAACTTCAGTCTTCTGCCTTTCTAGGGAAGGCTTCATCCCATGTGATGGCCAGTGTGTGTCTCTTATGACCACAGTGCCGGGCAGGGTGCTGTCAGATGAAGGAAGTGGCGCCATTGTGTTCTGTATTTTTGGTCAAAAAAATCTTGCTCATGTCCCTGTATTGCTTGATATATATATATATTTGTTTTTGATATATATATCATAAATATATTGCTATATATCAATATATATATTTGTTTTTTCAAATCTCAAATCTCCATGTGATTGCATGTTCTTTCTATAGTTTTATTATTTTCATTTAACTTTGTTAGATCATGACTTGAAAATATGAGAATTTCCATTTATATCATTGTCTCAGGTTTCTATAAATTCTTTTTCTTTTTTTTTTCTCCCTCTTCTTCCTCCTTCCTTATCCTTTTCTTCTTCTAAAGAGGTTATGGTGGAGGGGGACCACATCCTGGATTTGAAAGGTACTCTATTCTTACATCTATCAGAACTATAAAAACATTTTAATTCGATCCCTACATTATTTTCTCTTTCTCTCTCTTCTATGTTAGGGTGTGTCTTCAGGCCATTCATTCTTACTTTGGTTGGATATCTACAAATTTTAGACACATATTAATCTAAGGCCCCAAGTCAACTATCAGCAACCTAAAAATGATTTCCTTTGTTGGGCAGCACTGGGCTGAGACAGGAGAATGAGGCATGCGTGTGCCTCACCCTTCCATGCCTCACCTTCTCATTTGTAAATGGGCATTCATCTTTCAACAGGCTTGTGGTATGATCATAAATAGTGGCTTTTTTAATGGCTAATCATAGTATTAACTCTCAAACTTGCAGATACATTATGTATATGCTTTTGTGTATATTAAATACTTCCTTGGAAAGAAAAGAAATGTTTATGAGGCACTTGGTAGGTACTGGATACTGTAGGTGCTCAATAAATGGTTGCAACCTGTATAGTTATTAAAAATTCAAATTATGAGTTTATGAATGAGAAAAAAATGTCTAAAGTAAATCCTTTAAGGTATTTTGTTCATTTAAAGGACATCATAGGTCACTCAAGGGTGCATAAATAACATCTCCCCACAGCTAGCGAATTGAGGTATTGACACAGTCTGTACTCTAGAACACTTTAGAGTACTCTTTCATGTCACTGAACACAGAAAAAATAGATATACTTACCCATCATAATAAGGCAGGGTGGATGGGATCTGAGGGGCGCCTACATGAGATCTGATAGATAAAAATTACCTTTTTTCTTTTTATAAAATAATTATGAGGAGACATTATGTTTTCAAGATTATATTAAATACTGCATTTATATGAAATTTCCAAACAAATGTATTTAAATTTCCCATGAGAAATGAAGCTTGCTTCCATCAATATAACTTTTAAAAGTATCATTCATTGACTGAAACAACTGCGAGCAATCGCTGACCATATTTTAAAGGTGATTTCTTCAAATTCTTGATTGTAGACCAGGAACTTTTTACACAGAGGTGACTAAATTTTCAAAACATTTGTATGACGATTCACAAGCTTCTACAGTTCAAATTACATTTAAAGAGGCTGAGAGTTCTTCCTTCTTGATTGGTGAATATGAAATTGTTTATAATTATGCAACAAGATTTCCAATCCAACTAGGTCTTTCTGTCAAAGGTTTTGGAATAATGATGGAGCTCTGGTGTGTATAATGTGCAGCCATTCCTAGAGAAGACTCCTTCAGCCAGATAGTGAGCTGCTAAAAGGACTCACCAGCCTCGTGTGAGAAAAGGTAGCCAACAGAGGAGAAATTTGAAAGTGTACCTGCTGCTTGGAATTGCACCCACCTGGATTCCCTGTTGAGCCTCCCACGTGTGCCCACCTCTTGGCCATAAAGTAGTCTATTCCTCAGCTCCCAAACTTCTGTGCAAGAGCTCCTCCCACAGCTGGCTCCAAGTGTCCTGTCTACTAGACAGTGACATTACGGGTCCTGTGCTAGGCAGTGACCATGTGCTCTCATTGCAGATGGCTCATTTGTAGTAGGTAAAGATTTTTATAATGCCCTTGATTTTCATTTATTTATTTATTTATTTATTTATTTATTTATTTATTTTACCAGGGATTGAACTCAGGGGCACTCGACCACTGAGCCACATCCCCATCCCTATTTTGTGTTTTATTTAGAGACAAGGTCTTACTGAGTTGCTTGGCACCTCATTTTTGCTGAGGCTGGCTTTGAACTTGCGATTCTCCTGTCTCAGCCTCCCAAAGTGCTGGGAGGTGTGCACCACCTCGCCCAGCACCACAAGGGAAAAAATGTTGGGACATCTAAGTAAGTGTGCCTTCTAGGAGAATGCTTTTTATCTATAAATGTGAAGTTGTAGAGGGAATGTTTTCAAACTACTGGTACAGAGGCCAGAACTTTGTAGATTTAAGGGGTGGGTATAGAACATGACTTTGAAGGCCCTTATTTCATGTATAAGAGGAGTGAGATCCAGAGAGAGGCAGCCTCTCTATGGTCGTATAGGGCATATGAGTGCATATTATAAATCTGCACCTCCTCCCAATACAAATAAGGCAGATCCCATGACACTCCCCGTAGACAGGGGCCTGTCACCTTTGAGAGTGACAGCAGCCAGAGAGCACATACTCCTGGGGTACCAGCCTTATTTGCTTCGTGCTGTGTCTCGTGTTCTCATCCATAACCATTTCTGGTCTTCCATTTGTATTTCTTTCAGAACTTAGGGCCAAGAATATTGGCCTCCTAGAGGACAGGTTTCGCATTCCTTGGTGTGTGTGGGGGGGGATGGTAGTGTATTTGGCACAACGAAGATGAGGAACAGAGATATTTGGGGATGAGAAAGTCTATTTTGAAGTTTCAGGTTCAGATTAGGGCTAAACTTTCTCTTTGGATGAGTGGTTGACCCCCACCCACACACAAAACAGCCTTGCTGATAGAAGTCCTTTCTTCACTTGAAGATGGATGTCCTTCTGTACCTTCCAACACTCGTGGATGGATTTGATACAGATTCCTTTGGGGAGAGAGCTTAACTGCGTGGGTTAAGAAGTAAGGAATAGGTCCAAACAGTGTGGCTTTCAATCCTGTCTTTACTCTGACTTCATCTCTAGGTCTCAGCTTTATCATCTGTACAACGGAAACAACCAGCCTTAGTTTTTGCCCTGCATCAGGTTATCTCAACTGATAACCAGAAAATTCCTCATTGGGTGGGGCTGACCTGGCACTGGAGGATGTGGCCTCTACACACGGGAAGGAGCAGCCTCCTTGCCCAGCTGTGACAACGGAAACTGTCTTCATGCATTGCCAAATGTTCCCTGGGGGGAAAACTGTCTAACCAACCACTAAACTGAATATTAAGAAAAAACTGTAAGGCTCTTGTCTGAAATGCACTGTGGCTATGTTCAAGTCCATCTCCTCATGCATAGGCTGCACGACCTCAGTAAAGCTACTCAAACCCTCTGAGCATCATTTTTAAAAAAAATTTTAATATGAAAGTCATCATCCCTAATTTCCTCATGCACAGGCTGTGTGACCTCAGTAAAGCTACTCAAACCCTCTGAACATCATTTTTTTTTTAAATTTTAAAATGAAAATCATCATCCCTACTGGGTCTATCTCTCTAGATAATTGTGAAAATCAAATGAGGTCTCATATAAAAACGTCACATGAACCATCAGAAGCAATTATAGCTGCCTTAATACAGTGTTTATGCGTGGTGGATAGTTTAGTGATGAGATTGTGTGGTGGAATTTAAGCCCCTTCTAACATTCAAAGTGACCTATGACATCAAAGTGCTCAATGCCTTTTAGCTTTTGTCATTTTTTTTTTTCTTTTTTGGTACTGGGGATTGAACTCAGGGGCACTCGACCACTGAGCCACATCCCCAGCCCTATTTTGTGCTTTATGTAGAGACAGGGTCTCACTGAGTTGCTTAGCGCCTCACTGTTGCTGAGGCTGGCTTTGAACTAGCGATTCTCCTGTCTCAGCCTCCCTAAGTGCTGGGATCACAGGCTGAGACTCTGAGGGGCAAAGAGACTGGCCCTATCTCACACAGTGTGATGCGCAGAGTCAGGATTGCATTCAGACCACATCCCACCGGAGCTTGTGCGGTGTCCCTTACATTTGTGTGTTTCCCAATAGTTCTCCAGCCCCTCTGCTAGCAAGGGGTCCTGGCACTTATAAAGCAGATCTCTGGCTGAAGAAATACCACAGCAACTGAGGATAAGGTAACTCGAATCTTTTCCTCCTGCTTTCAATTCCAAAACGAGGTATCTATCTCCTTAGGAACTGCTTGAAGGAGGTTGAAAACCAAAAGGCAGAGCCAGCCGCATCTCCATGTTGGAATCACTCATGCAGAGGGCTGAGAGGGGCCCTCGCATCTGGCCCTTTTATTTTTAACTTTGCAAACCTTGGTTATGCTGACTTCCCAAGGGAAACCCCTCTGGTGCCTACAGCCTCTTTCCAGTCCCTGCTCATGGCCACTGCCATCCAGCAACCAGAGAGGAAGGCAGAGGATGTTGTCCTCTTAGCTGGCTTCACTCAGGGCAAGTTCCTAATCCCCAAGATTCAACTGCCTGAGCTCATCAGCCATGCTCACCCCCACCCCTGCTTCCAAACACATGCCTGTCGGTCCCTCTCTAGAAGAAATGTCCATCCAGTCTGGGTCCTTCCTGGCTTTGGAAATATGTTGTGCCTAGTGCCTTCTAGAGCTACATGGCTACACGTGGCTAGGTGACAACTGGAAGGGCAGCCTGCCTGGGGCACAGGGTTACATCCAACAATGCACCTTCTTCTCTTCTTCTTCTCTCTCAAGTGCCCTGGCTGGACACAGGGTTCCACGCAGCCGAGGGTGGGGTTAGCTCGTGAAAATCAGTGACAACCTGTCCCAACAGAGACCTAGCCACAAGGAAGAAGAGCAAATTTCAGTCAGCCAGGGAACAGCGCCCTCCAGGAAGCCACCTGGCAAAGTCTCAAGTCTAAAGTCTCAGCTTTGGAGTCAGAGAAACCTGGAGTTGGGACATAGACCTGCCACATATCAGCTGTTTGACCTTCTGTTACTCCATAGAAAGGATTGGCCTTCTCTCTTCTTTCCCCAGATGCTGAAACATTCAAAAATGTAGTTATTAACCTCTCCAACTCTGGATACAACCAGACAACACAATGGGACTCTGTTGAGAAAAGAATTCAAGCACAGCACCCAGCATATCCCGGGGCCATCAAGCACGATTCCATGTCTTTTCTGCAATGACTCTTTTGAGCATCAACTCTATGCCATTGTTCTGGACCCAGTCCCCAGTGGCCACTACTCTGCCCATCTTAATGCAGCAAGTATGGGGTTTGCAGTCAGCACGAGGCCCCAGCTTTAGCTCCTCTTCTTGCCAGCAGGCATCTCTGGCCAAGTTATTTTCCTTCTTGGAGTCCTCATCTCTTCACCTACGATCTGGAGAGGCATTTACAGGATTGTCATGGCAACTGAGTGAGATCACATGCCTCATGTGGCACCTGGCACAGCAAATGAGTTCATGAAGTCACTAAAGAGTCGCTTCTTCTTTCCTTCTTTTTTATTATTATTATTTTTTTATACATAGGTTAAAATGTTACCTTTATTTGAACAAACTTGAATTTGGTATGGAAAGTTGAAAACAATGTTATGGGGTCAATGGCTATATACATCTTCCTTTCCGTCCGTGTCTGCACCAATCCTATGAGCTAAGTACTCAAGACAGCTCAGAGATGGGGATCTTTTGCAACTCTTCTCATTCTTGCCTGAGCCAATATGGAGATTGCCCTTGACACCACTGCTTCTTTTCCAAGGGCTCATTTTTCTCTTGAAGAGATTGAAGCTCAGAGAGGTTAAGTGATTTTTTAGGGAAATCAGCTAACACAGAGCCTGCTGGGAATCCAAGCTGGGGGTCCCAGTTCAAGCACAAGCGATCTTGCCTTGGCTTTCTAAACTGTCGGTTGGCTTGTCTAATTCAGAGAATAAATGAGATTCGAGGTGCAGTTATCAGAGTCAGACTCTACAACGCAGATAGCAGGTTCTCCCCGACTTGCCCAGAACTTCTTGAAGTAGCTTCATTCCATGGGTAATTCCTGATGTGTTTGCCATGACCAGGGCTCTGGGCTGGGCCTGATGGGATTGTGAGAATGAGATCAGTGCCTGTCTTCAAGAAGCTCCTGGCTTATTCAAAAGGAAAGAACTGGCCAACTAACATACCCCTTCTTTGTGAACTGAGGATGCTGTGGGAGGCCAGAGGAGAACCTTGACCCTGGAGGGAGACTGGATGAGAAATTTCCATTGGGAAGCGACACTTTAGCTGAGTTTTAGAGAAGAAGGAGGAGTTTGCTTGGGAAAATGGGAGAGCATGATGCAGAAAAACCAGATCCAGGAGCATGAAGGTGCCGAGTGTGAAAGAGCGTGACCTGCTGCACCCGTGGGTGACACGGGGCCGGGGCATGCATGGTGAGGTGAGCCTCATGGCTGAGGCTGTGAGACAGGCAGGGGCAGGTCATCTGAAGTTCATGGCATGTCCAGCTAAAAGGCTGAGCTTCACGCTGTAGGGGCAGGGGGCACAGGGGCCAGCCAAGGGCATTGTGCAGGGGCGTGTTGGGTCACTGACTGCAAAGATGCCTCCGATGGTCATGAGAGGGCTGGATTGCTGTGGAAAGATGTTCAGGAGGGACATGCCAGGGCCTGAACCAGTGCAGGGGTCCTAGGGACGGAGAGCTGCTCAGTCCTCTATGTGGAGTAAAGCATGTTGGGAAGGAAGATTTTTATTTCCTATATCTTTTATTGGTGCATGAGACTTGTACATAATGGTGGAATTTATTGTTACATATTCATACATAAACATAATATAACAATATAATCTCATCAATATCACTCTTCAGTTTTCCCCTTTCCTTCCTCTCTTGCCACCCTGGGTCCCTTTCCTCTACTGATCTCCCTTCAATTTTCATGAAATCTCTCCTCCTTTCTTTTCTTTATTCCTCTCTAGCTTATGCATATGAGAAAAAACATGTGATCCTTGACCTTCTGAATTTGGCTTATTTCTCTTAACATAATTGTCTCACATTCCAATCATTTTCTTGCAAATGACATGCTTTCATTTTTCTTTATGGCTGAATAAAACTCCATTGGGTAGATATACCATATGTCTTCGTCCATTGATGGACACCTAAGCTGTTTTCCTATATGGGCTATTGTGAATTGTGCTGCTATAAACATGGCTATGCCTGTATTGCTATAGTATGATGACTTTAATTCTTCAGGATAAATACAGAGGAGTGGTACAGCTGGGTAATACGGTGGTTCCATGCCTAGTCTTTTGAGGAACCTCCATACTGATCTCCATAGTGGTTGTACTGATTTACAATCCCAAGGTATAAAAGTGTACTATTTTGGAAGAAAAGTTTTAATGAGGATCAAATGAGGAAGACAGAAGATACCATGGGTATCAGGGAGGACCCTCAGCTTCTGGACTGGACAACTGGATAGAAGATAGTGTCAAATACTAGGGAAGAAGGATTCTCTTTCCCTCCTGCTATAGTCAGCTCAGAATGCCATAACCAAATATTATAGACTTCAACAATTGCAATTTACTTCCTCAGAGTTCTAGAGGTTGAAATCCCCCAGGATGCCTGCATGGTCACTTCTGTATGTGGGCAGGTGGTGGAGGAGCCTCCATAGGTGGATTAGGACTGAGCTAGGAGTCAATAGTAGAGACTTTTTCTGACCACAAAAATAAAAATTGGGTTCCTGAGGATCCAATCAACTTAAGGCCTTGAACTAGAAACTGGGGATGTCAGCAGAATTAGTCACCCCAGCCCTCATTATTTGTAGACATGAGGTGGAGAGACTAACTCAGGAGGTCAGCACCTTGGTCTCTAGCCTCTGAACATGAGTGACCCTGAGAATGACCCCATCATACTTCTTTACTCTGGGATAGACCTGCCTCTGGCAGGGAACAGACTGTTTACCTGACTCCTGGCTTATTAGCATGAATCATGTTCAAGTTCTTTAAGGTTCCCTTGTGGGTAAGAGTACTCTCTTTGATCTTATGGCTTAAGAGTGTATGGGTTTTATCCAGTTAATCATGCATCTGGCATCGGTCTTTGCAGTCTTTATTTCTTGGAGGCTCTGTGGTATTCAAAGCGTCTGGGCACTGGCCCCACAGTCAGCGTGGTCTGACTTCAGCAGCTACTGGAGCCTCAATCTTTTCTCCAACTCTTTGATGATAATTGATCAGCCTAGAAGTCCAAGTAATAGTGGGACTTCCAAAGTGACCTTTGGGCCTAAGAAGTGGTTGAAGGGATGGGTGTTCTGTTTGGTTGCAATACTAGGGATTAAACCCAGGGCTTCATGCATGCTAGACAGATGCTGTACCACTAAGCCCCAGCTCAGGGTGGACCTTTAAGGGCTTCCTCTCCTGCTCTCTCCTTGCCTCTCCTCTCCTGGACAATTACCCCCCCCACCCCCCGTAAAGAGACATCATGATAGACCTTATTCTACTTTAGTGCTTCCCCTTATAAAGCACATTCATTTCACCTTCACTTTAACCTCTCAACCATCTTCAATAATTAGAAAAAGTGAGATAGATGGGTTTAATTTTGTAAAAGAAAAGTTCTAAGACTGACTAAAGAATTTACCCAATACATCATGGGTAGCGGTAGAGAGAGAAATTGATGTTTATGGAGTGTTTGGTATATGCCAGATTCTTTGTATACACTTATATATTCAATCCATGAACCAACCCAGTGGAGCAAATATTACTGTGCCCATTTGAAAGTTGAAAACACTGACCAATGGGAGATTTAAATAATTTTTGCAGAGTCCCCCAGCCCATAGGTAGCTAGGTCAGCACTGAGCTCCAGTCTTCTGATAATCAG
The DNA here is from genome assembly GCA_004024805.1 of Geosciurus inauris. NCBI lineage: Eukaryota > Metazoa > Chordata > Mammalia > Rodentia > Sciuridae > Geosciurus > Geosciurus inauris. Next base: position 10,457 of record PVHX01013760.1, read on the forward strand.
TCAGTTATCCTGTGTTTAAACCCCCCATGCCCAATTGTAAAAGGATAGCAAACATTTCTACTTGGTTGGATTTGGGGTAAGAAGAATCACAAAAAGGAAAGTGGGTCATCTCCCCTGTTTACAGATAGATTTGGAAATTTGTTTCCTCTCTATATAAAATGAAGGGAGTCACAGAGACATAAACCAGCTGCCCCCTGTACTTCTGTCAGAAGTCTGAACATTCCAATGAGCAGCCATCACAAGATTCCCAAGCCTGATTGCATCGCTCACAACCACAGGCCAGGATAGCCCCTACGTGAAGAAGGCCGTGTTTTCTCAGGCCTGTTGTTTATTTTCCTCTCCTTGAGCACTCTGCGGTCTGGCGAGGATCTGGGCGCCTCAACATGAAGCCACGAGGGTAGTGATCCTTCCCAGCTCATGGCCTGAGCGAGCCCAGCTCAGCTTCTCAGGCTCCCAGAAATTTAACCCAAATGAGCTAAATGCATTGAGCCTGTCAGACAGGGCATTTGCTAAGTCCAAGGACATACAGATTCAAGGTCACTAAGAAAGAAGAGTCTTCTGAAAACTGAAAGAATGGGGCAAAGACTTTCACCTGGACAGGTTTTGGCCTCCCTTCCCAACACTCCCTTTTAGGACCTGTGTTTGTCCATGGTTACCCATGAAGCATTGGGTTTCAGCTTTGACTGGAAGTAGAAGGGAGAGGAGATAGGGCTACTGCAGGCCAGGTGCTCACACGCTCTATCTCATTTAATCTCTTCCTAATTTCTTTCTGAAGTAGTTGCTGGAAAATATTAGAAAGTATAAAGTGACTTGTTGAACTTACATTTGAGCCTGAATCTGATTGACTGCTACACCTGTGTTCTCTTCACCATTCCACACCACTCATAGACATCAACTGAGTACTTTCTAAGGCTCATACCACTACTTACCCTTTCTCTACAGTAGAAATGACAAGTTTAAGGACAACAATCTTCTTGCTCACCAGACTCAACAAGGGCCTTGAAGATAGTAGGTGCCCAATAATTGTTTTTTTTTTTTTTAGTCAAACTCAACACTTAGATGCAACATATACCTCATGACTGATTTAATACCCAAAGGTCAAAACCCGTGGCCCTGAGTAGCATTTTCTGTTACTTCAAGCTGGCTGACTGTCCTTACTCCCACTAGGTTTCTTGTCCATCTTCTTTGGATATTCAAGCAGTGAACTTCTCCAACTCAAAAAAAACAACAACAAAAAAAACTCAAATCAAGAGTGTAAAAGGAACCTAGGTAATCCAGATCAGGTTATATAGGCCATGATGCTTTGGACTCCACAAATTCCTAAATCCATTTTCAGAGTCTGTTTTTAATCTTGAGGCATCGTAGGCATCTCCTGGGGCTATGAGAAGAACACTCTAATTTCAGGATAGAATAGAGCTGAGAGCCAACTTGGCAAGGGCCAGAGGGATATAAATTCATAGCGACAACTTAAAGAACATGGTTTTAATAGAAACATACTTCTATTTCTTCTCCAATCACATGTCAACTGTCTGTTTGCATGGAGAGACTGGCCTAAAATAAGAGTTGTCAGAATTGGTAATTGAGGGGCTCTGCTTTTCCCCTAAACCTCCTCTATCCTCCAGATGACAACTGAGAGATTTTTTTGGGTGGTTGGGGGCTTTGTGAAGTCAGCCTTAGATAGCAACCAGGGAAAATATAGGTAGGATTTGCTGTATGCCATGGGGTGCCATGCTGGCAAAATTATTTCAAGAAAATATTAACAAATCCATGGACTGAGGAACATTCTAGGTGGCATGAGGGTCATGCTGATCAGTGGAGGAGGCAGATATGTAAAGAGCGACCTTCCAGGAGAAGTGCCCATGTGTGACAAGAGACATCTTTGGACATGGGATGGGGTTGGAGAGAAGGCAACTTCGCAGAGAATATAGAAAAGCTAAATAGGAGCTTGCTATCTGAACATGGGGGAAAGAGCATTCCAGCAACATGGAGGCATAAAATACGAATATTGTATTTGGGAGAATTAATGTATTACAGTTTGGCAGGGCCCAAGATTCTGTTGGCACATATGGTAGAGAAGCAAGAGATGTCCTTGAAGAATTATGTGGAACATAGATGGTGTATGGCTTCAAACTCCACACCAGGAAGCCCACATTATCCCAATGGCAACCACATGGGGATGTCATGGTCAGAGACGTGTAGTGGAACAGTTGCCTTGGCTGCAGCATGATGAATGAAGGAAAACACGATTGAGGGGGAAAAAGGACCAGAAATGAGGCTGATAGGATGATATAGGCAGGAAGTGATAGGAGCCTGAACCAGAACAGGATGATGGGTCTGAAGAATCAAAAAGAGTCAGGAATGTGACTCAGAAGCATCCTTCAGAGAGGGTTGTGATTTTGCCCTGCAGGGAAGTCACTTACTGTCTACCAAACCTTCTCAGGAGACCAGGACCTCAGGATAGATTAATTACTGTGAGATGCTCTCATAAAGAAAGAGGTGCGCTGTCAGAGGGAAATGGATCTTCACATCCATAAGTGGGTCATAGGGCATTTTCCTGAGCATTATCTTACTTATTGTAACAGGAGTACTACATTATTATTATTGTATAAAATTATGTTTTTGTTTTTTAATTATAAAAAAGTAAAGTTGATAATAAATGTTTGAAATACTTTTAAAAAGGCAAACATTTAGAACTGCCGTGGTAGCCATATTGATAATACAGTTAAAATGTTGGTAAACCAGTTGCTAATAGCATCAATAAGTGAAAAAAAAATACCAGATTGTATTTCAATCCAAATTTTATCATAACAACTACAAAAAATATTTTTCTAGTGTTTGTCATAGTTACAAATTTGAGATTGAAATATAAATGTTTTGTATTCTTTTTTTAAAATTGTTTTTGCCAATTTAGTCAGCTTTTACATCACTGTGACCAAAACATCTAACACAACAACTTAAAGGAGGAAAAGTTTATTTGGGGCTCATCATTTCAGAGGTTTCAGTCGGTGCACAGCTGACTCCATTGCTCTAGGCCCAAGGTGAGGCAGAACATCATGGCAGAAGGGACCAGTGGAGGAAAACTGCTCAGCTCATGGTAGGGTCAGAAAACAGAGAGACAGAGAAGAAAAAGGGAAGGAGGAGTCACAGGGAATATGAACCCTTCCAGGGAACAGCCCCAGTGATCCACTTCCTCCAGTCACATCCCACCTGTGCCCAATCAGTCCATTCAGACTAGGAATGACTGATTAGTAATCAGTAATCTAGTAATATCACTTCTGAATATTCCTGCATTAACAGGAGTTTTGGGGGACATCTCATATACAAATTACAATATTTTGCCTTTGGCCCCCAAAAGCTCAAGTTCATCTGATAGTGGAAAATGGATTTAATCTACCTTCAAGAATCTTCTAGTCCTAACAGGTTTAGTGTTGTCCAAAAGTGTGATCCAAGTCCAAAGTCTCCTCTGAAACTCAAGGCAAACTTTTGGCTGTGAACCACTGTAAAAGTCAAAAGCAAGTTACATATATCCAATATACAGTGATGCAGAGTAAACATTCTCATTCCAAAAGGGGGAAACAGGGGACACAGAAAGAGGGGAAGGGGCCAAGTAAATATAAAAAACTAGTCAGGCCAACAAGTCCCAGAATTCCATCCCTAACTCCTTGTATAGTATCTAGGGATACAGGGGTATGAGATATTATTTCCAAAGGGCTTGGGCATACTTGCCCTTTGGCTTTGCTGACTGCGAGATGCATGGACTCTCTCCACACCCAGCAACTTTTCTCAGCAGACAGTCCATGTTACTGGCATCTCTTAATTCCTGTGGTTTCCATTCTTGCTTTGAGTTCACCTTCACAACTTCATGCATCACCTTCCTGGGGGCATCCTGAAGGGACTCTGATCCTGCTATATTTGCCTGGTTTCCCAGGTCTTCCTTTGAAATCTTGGTGGAAGCCTCCATGACCACCTAATTCCAGCATCTTGCATTCCCATAGAACAATTAGGATGATGCCAAAGTCTTCTGCCACCTTTCACAGAAGCTGAACTCCCTGAGATCATGTTTGCAGTGGCCTCTGAGTGGCTAAGCAGCTCACAGTGATGAAACAACTTCCTAGGCCCCACTGTGTGGACAGGTTCTCCCATGTTCTCTTCTCACAGAAATTTTCTCTTCTCCACTCTGATACCTGTAGTGAGTGTTGCCTTGCAAATTCCTAAGATGCCCTTGAGGCATCTTTCCTATTGTCTCTGTGCAGAGTGCTTAGCCTCTCTTTAGGGGCTGTAATCTCTTCAATAAGAACAACTTCATTGGCCCCAGCTTTACATGTACTTTTATGACCAAACTACAAGTTTTAAAAATTCTTCTACCTCTGTTTCTGCTCCTGATTCTCACAATAAATCTGGCTAAAAGCAACCAGTAATATCCCTTCTACTGACTGAATGTTATTCTACCTTGAAATTTCCTTCATCAGAATAATTAGTCTATCACTCTTAAATTCAACCTCACCAAAAGTCTCAGGATGTAGGCAAAATGTTGACAATCTCTTTGCCAGAAAATAACAAGAATGGCCTTTACTCTAATTCCCATTAGAGTTCTCAATTCCTTCTGAAACCTCATATGCAGAGTCTTCATTCCTATCAGCATTCTAGTCTTTTGAGCTCTCTCCAGAATCACCCATTAAGATCCTATGACAGCATTCTAGGGTTTCCAGCCTGCATTTCCAAACTTTTCCAAATTCCTCCTTCAAACCACTTGCAAAGGCTTCTGAATCACAGCAATGACCCCATTTACCAGTATCAATTTCTGTTTTAGTAAGTTTTTGTGTCACTGTGTCCAAAATGTGCAACAAGAAACTCAGAGGAGGAAAATTTTATTTGGGATTCCCTGTTTTAGAGATTTCAATCCATAGACTGATGAATTGATTGCTCTGGCTTCAGCTGAGGCAGCACATCATGGAAGAATCCAGCAGAGAAGAATCAGCTTATGGTGGGGTCAGGAAGCAGAGAGGGAGAGAGAGATGGGAAGGGATCTCAGAGAAGATGAATATTTTCAGTGTATGCCTCCAATTACCTACCTCCTCCAGCCAGGCCCCACCTGCCTATGGTTACTACCCAATCAGTTCAGTCCAACTAGAATGAACTGATCAGGTTACAACTCTCACAATCTAATCATTGCACCTCTCAATATTCCTGCATTAACAGGTGCTATGGGAGGACACCTCAGATCCAAACCATAACACCACTAGATTATAATCATTTTTATGTTAATAAATCAAATTCACTAACCTGATTTTTCAATGCAGCACAGTATTCCAATTTTCAGGTATACTTTAATTTATTAATATACTATCTACTGATAGATGGTGATGGACATTTAAGTTAAATGTCTAAAATTTGCTCTCATAATGTTTTTCTAAATACTCTTTACCGTCCATTTTTTTCTCTTGCATTTCTAATATTTCCTTAGAATTAATTCCTAGAAGTGGAATCCCTGTGTCAGTGGATATGCACATTTCAAAGATGGTATTTGTTTCCAAGTTGCTTCCTGGAATTGTTTATTTCGACTCACCCCACCCAGCCAGACAGAATCAGTGCCCTATGTTGCCCAACTTCATCAGTACTGATCATTGTCTTTTAAAATAATTTGATCAGCCTGATAGGCATAAAATTACATCTTATTATTGGGTCAATTTGTGTGTCCTCATCACTAGTGTGGCTGAATTCTCACTCTCATTTTAGAGTTGCAGAGACTTTACGATGTGGGTTAGTGACACGGCTGTACCCCAGATGCAGCAAATAGCTGTGAGAGTGCTGCAAGCCAGCTCCAGAGGGCTCCTTGGCTGTGTTCTTCCCTCTGTAGGATGATGTGTCAAGAGCATCCGTGATTTTTCAGAGTGGACAACACTGGGCTTGTTCTCTGGCTTTCCTTTCCTTGGGGTTTTACCCACAGGAGTTCACTACCCCTCTCCTCCTGAGGGGCAGCAGCTCCTCCAACCCATCAGAGGACCAGCAGTGGGAACAGCTGAAGCTGGGCTCTGCATGGGCCACAGCTAAGGTATAGACTTGGGTGGCTGGTCTCTCCTCATAGAACCCTTTGATGAACCATCCAAAGAACTGACTCTGTGTTCTTTTTAGAATGACAGCCTAGCTTGTTGATCCTCCATTGAAAATCCCATCATGGCCTCTTCATTGATTTTAGGATGGGGTCCAGGCCCTGCAGTCTGGCCCTCAAGGGCCTGAGAACCTGGCCTGGCCCACTCCCCTATCAGGTCCCTGCCGTCATTGCCCAGGCCAGCACTGTTGGCTTATATGCTTATTTCACCAGAGTCTGCCTATTTCTTATCTTTCAAGCTCCAGTTTCAAAGTCATCTTTGAGAAGCTACTGCAGCCCCCTGAGCTTGCCCAACCTGAAGTCCTTCCCTGGGCAGGACTGTTTCTATGTCTGCCTTCCTTCTCATGGGAAGGAGGCTTGTTCAGAGTTGAGCACAGGTATGGCCTTGGCCAGGAGATAGCAATTGAATAGACTAAATGCGTGTTGGAAGTTCCACAGAGAGCCTGCAGGATTCTATTTGAGGGTGGCCATAGGTTCCCTAATGACATAAGAGGGTTTTTTAAAGACTGCAATGAGCATGATACTGTTAAGCACAGCAATACAACGGACACTCCCCATCCCAGCAGCTGTAAGTGCCAGTACTTCTCAGCTCTGTCTCTTTGGGAATGTCCTCAGAGCAAGAGAACTTTCTAGCTCAAAGTCTCACCCACTCCAAAGAGGCAGCCTTTAGTCAGGAGCGGTTAGTGAGACTCAACTCCCTTGCCTCAATTTGGGACAACTCTGAAAAGTCACCCCCAGTTCCTGAGTTCCTTCCAGGACCAGGGGAGGCCCCGCAGCCACTGCATTACAAATCAACTTCTCCATCTGCTCAGTCCTGTTTCTTCCAACTTCCCCCAAATCCTTCTTAGTAAGATTCTTGTATGTAAATTTCCATCTCAGGCTCCTTTCTAGGGAACCCAGCCTGTACAGATGGTAAACAATTAGATATATGACTTATTCTCACAGAGCATTGGGGTTGGCTTTGTCCATCAGACTCATCTGCATCTCTTTCCAAGGACAAACCAAGAATAACCAGATCAGTATGGCCCATGTTCCAGGTGGCACTTGACAGAATCTCAAGCAAAAACCTTTGCAGCCACACAGCTCTTTGCAGCCGTCAATAAAGCAAGAGCAGGGCTGACTTTGTAGCTTTCAGTTGTTCCTATTTGTTCTCTAAAGCTGTTCTTCCGTGTCCTCTGTTTCCCATGTGCTGGTGCCAGGCAGACACCTAAGATGCAGCTCCTGAATTCCAAGACCATTTTCTCAAGAGGAAACCAAACTGGGGACACACAGGGCGAGTGGAGACCTGTGAAGTGCTCTGAAATCTCAGAGGAGATGGCGATAGACCACTTCTGGGGCCAAGGGAAGATCCCTAAAGAGGCAGAAGGGAACAGAGTGAGGCTGAGGGTGATGGGAAAGAGAAGGGAACTGTATTTCAGACTGAAGAAATATGTGCCTAAAAGAACAAATAGACGCTGGATGTGGCGGCACACACGTGTAAGTAATCCCAGAGACTCCAAAGGCTGAGACGGGAGGATCCCAAGTTTGAGGGTCCAGCCTCGGCAACTTAGTGAGATCCTGTCTCATGATAAAAAATATTAATAAGGGCTGGGGATGTAGCTGAGTGGTAAGTGCTCCTGTGTTCCATCCCTGCCACTGGGAAAAAAAGGCACAAATAGGGATGACTGAGCAAGCACGTTTGTATCCATTACTTCCTTTGATCTCTGAAATGGCCCAGTGAGGTTATCTGCAGAGATCCTTATCCCCATTTTATGGATAGAGAAACTGAGGCACTGGTAGAATAAACTGCTTGTTTGCGGGAAGGGGGTTTGAGACTTGAGCACGTGTCTTCTGACACCAAATTGATGGCTGGGTCCATTGCACCATTCAGCAATCATTGACTGAGTTCTTCATGCCCACCCTTGTGCCAATGAGAATTGCAAGGAGCATGATATCAACTTGCATTGAGGTTAAAAAATCAAAATGTTAAAGGACAAATCACGGAACAAAGACCCTCGTTAAATGCTCTAGGATTGTGCTGAGGGTATGCTCCAGGGAACTGCCTTGAACCCTGTTTAATATTTGGTACCAGTGATTTGGACAAAGATATATAAAATCCGCTTATCACATCTGTGGTTGACACACAGCTGGGAGGGATAGAAAATATGATTGATGACAAAATCAAAAACTTCTAAATGATCTCAGTTGGCTGGAATCATGAGCCAAATCCTGCAAGATGAAGTGCAGCAGGGGTCCATGAGAAGGCCGGCATTTCCATCCAAACAATCAATTGTGTGAGAATAGCAGAGGGGTGCCTGGCTTGGCCCCTAGCCCAAGGAGAGATCTGGGGACCCCACCAGGCTTCAAATCTGACTTGCACCAAGTATTTCAATTAAAAGTGCAACAAACTCATCTAACTCATGCCCTTGCTTTGTGTGACGATTAAACTCAAAATGGTGGGTCACATTTAATGGGACATTTTATGAAATGCCTTGAGGGTGATTTGATGGGATGTCATATGAATCACTTTGGAAACTGAGTGGCAGCGGAGGGATGGTATCTTTGGATGAAGGAGGAAGTTGCTTATGCCTTTCTTCCTCTGGGCAATGCTCCCTGTGCACCTACCATGTGCCAGGGCTGTGCCAAGTTTAGAACAACCTGGCACATCAGCCTAGAAATGCAGGGAACTTGCAGAAGTTCTCAGACTCAAATTCTTCCACTTACCAGTTGTGTGACTCTGGGAAAGCCAAGGGGGCTTGCTAGGTTACAGTTTCCTTCTTTGTAAAATGGACACACTCATTCCAATCTCATAGGGGCTTGTGAGTCATGAATGAGATCATGTATGTAAAAGGATGAGCACAGGCTTGGCCTGACCCTGGTGTTCAAAGCTGGTGCTTGCTCTTACTCTCCAGGCAAATCCAGAGATATCTACAAATAGGCAGCAGGATTAAATAAATAGGCAGTGCACCTTGTGTCAGGAAAGGATGATTTTTCTGTCTGTGTTTTTGTGTCCCCTCCCCCTTGTGTGTGTGTGTGTGTGTGTTTGTGCAAACATTTTCAAGCTCAAGAAAGGACTCACACTTAGAATATCTGGAATATCAACCAGCCAGAGTCATCCACTTACTAGAAAAGCACCCCAGGTGGACTTGGGATCTTGAGTATAATGAAGTAGCCAGTGGCCCCCAGTACCTGAATTGGAACTGAAAGTCAAAGCTATGCAGACAAGGAAAATATGAACCAATTTCTACAGTTCTCGGTCAGAGTTCCCTGAATCTACCTTGCTTCAGGTAAGACTGTTGTCCAGGCCTCTGGGTCACAGTTATTCATCTGAAAAATGAGAGGGTCAAAACAGATGAGAGGTTCTCAGATTTATGTATAGATGGGTGCTGGCCTGTGTTGAAGTCCACTCCATGACCTCCTCTGATACATTCCTGACTGTTGCTTGTTGGGCTACCAGGAACATAAGTCCCTCATTTTAGCCATGGAGCAAAAACCATGGGTAGGTTCTTTCCTGCCACCCTCATTAGCCCGACTCCTGGGATACCTTCATGAATTTCCTTTCTAGTTCCAATGCCTGGGGAAGGAAAGAGGGAACACTGTGGGTATGGGAAAGTTGAGTTCTCATGCACTTCCACTGAGCATGCTCACAGCAGTTTAGATTGAATAAAGTAGTCTGAGTGTTTGCTTTCCATGTTTATACATAAATCTTTCTGCAATTTGATTTTTGATGACACCACTGATAAGGAGGTGACAGAATTTGTTGGAGACAGGGTTTGCTCTGTATCATAGCATTGCATACGTACCCTTGAAACTGAGGACTTTGTGAAGAAAAGGATTATCTCCCTCATGATTCATAAAATAAGGTCTTATAGTATATTTTTTTTTGAAATTTAAAATTTAAAAACATTGAAATGATGGCGCAAGGTTGCTCATCTGCTTTCCCTAAAAAGGTTTTTTTTTCTTTTTCTTTTTGACATCATGTATTTTCTTTTTGAAGGAGAGGGTGTTAAAATTCTCATTCTTTTATGAAATGATTGTAACAAATTGATGAAAGCTCTTTTTATTTTTTAAAATAGTATTACTTGGGATAAAATGATAAAATGTTAATAGTCCTAGGATTACTCCCTTCTTAAAACAAAAATCAAAAACTGTCCTGGTCCAGAAACTATAAAAAAGTCTTAAAGAAAATTTAGAAAGTATTTATAAATTATATGTTCAAAGCAAGAAGGCAGATTCACCTATATGGTTTGGAGCACTAGTCTCAGTTCTCAGTAGAATCCCATGTTGAATTGAACTTTGTGTTTAGCAACAGGTGAGGTATATAAAGGTCCATGGGGGATACAAAGGTCAGTCTCTGCCTCAAGTCCCTTGGTGTCACGCTTGGAGGATGAGACAACAGCTGAAATGGTTCGATATTTAGACAAGGCTGTGGTACTGCTACCTGTCAATCATTGATCAACATACAAACAACTTAGCCCAGCACTCAAGACTTTTTGAAATCTTATTTTGACCTGCTTATTTGACCTGCTTATTGACTTATTGCTCTTACTCTCCAAGCTGTCTTGGGTCTTCCAACCCAAGAACTTCTTTGCCAGAACTGGAGAAATATATGGACCCCTTCTGAAAATAAGGATTTAAAAATCATTCACCAAGAAAAAACAATTATGTTGAATATAATTATCAATATAATAGAAATATGTGATAAGGTTATTAACATACTTATTTAAGAACACATTGCTATAGTTTGGATTTTGAATGTCCCCCAAAAGGTTCATGTGTTGAAGGCTTGGTTCCCAGAGTGGAGTATTGGAAGGTGGTGGAATCTTAGGAGAAAGGCTTAGTGGAAGGAAGTTAGGTCAGTGGAAGGGGATGTTGGACCCCCACTCCTCCTCCTCCTCTCTCTCTCTCTCTTTGCTTCTCAAGCACCATAAAGTGAACAACCTCTTCTACTGCATGCTTTCATCATGATGTACTGTGCGGCTGCCACAGGCCCAAAGCAATGGACCGAGTGACCATGTCCTGAAACCTCTCAAACCGTCAGCCAAAATAAACTTTTCCTTTCTGTACATTGATTATCTCATGTATTTTCTCACAGTGATGAAAAGCAGACTACTACATGTGTTGAAGTGTAAGAGCTCGCATCAGGTCTAATACTGTTGGAATTTTGAAACTGTGAAAAAGGAAAATGCTATTCTAAGATATCGTCAACAAAAATAATGTGTTGTGAAAACATCTATGGTTTCTACTGGTGCAAAATCAAGATATTACCAATAGTACCATGGTTTGTTGTCTCCATTTGTACTTGAAGGAAATGCTAGGTTTAAGTTAGAAATCAGGGAGAATTTTGTTCTCTTTCTAATTCTCTATCTTTAAATTCTATCCATTAACCTCTTCAGGGATCCATGTACCTGGTTTAAGAACCACTGCTGGTCAAATTTATGCTAGTCTTTCTAAGTATTCCTGATGCTCTTTCTGCCTATTTCTTCTGTTGTTGTTGTTTTTCTGCCCAGAATGATCTCCATGTTCTCTTTCTGGAGATCCAAATTGGACCCATCCAAATGATAGCTCTTCCAAGAAACTATCTTTGAGTTTTCCAGGGCATAAGCATCTCTCCACAATCCCAAGATTCCCTATTCCTGCATCTGTCATCATCTCCACAGGGGTCTATTGCATTGTGAGGGTATCAGTATTAATATTCAGAATATCCTCGCATTATCTACCACAGCAGACCACAACTTAATTAGACATCCCATCTTTACTTTATTCTCTCTCTCTCTCTCTCTCTCTCTCTCTCTCTTTCTCTCTCAGTACAGAGCACTGAACCCAGGAAAGCTGTACCATTAAGCTACATCCCCAGTCCATTATTTTGAAGCTCTCACTAAATTGCCCAGGCTGGCCTTGAACTTGTGATCCTCCTGTCTCTGTCTCCTGAGTAGCTGGGATTGCAGAGATGTGTGTGCCACTGCATCCATATCTATTTCTCTTGGCATGCTTTCAAATACAGGTGCTGGCCCTGACTCTGAAACCCAGTATATTCAGAATCAATCACATCTCACTATCCTCAACATAGGGCACATAAAATATCACCAGTCCCGAAATAGCTCATGTCAAATCCAAATAACCACTGCTCTCTGAATCTCCTTCCTTAGCCTGAGAACTCCTACCTCCTTCACTTAACCTGTTCAGTTCCTTCCAGCTAGAATGTCCTTTTTCCCATGCCATTGGTCAAATTCTTATTTGTTCTTATAGGCCAAGTTCAAACATGATTGCCAAAAGAAGTCTGCTCTGTTCTTCTTCCCCAGCTGAATATGATCACACATTGCACAAAGTACATCACTATCACTTCTTAGCACCATGTTGTCTTGCTGTAAGCTTATCTGTACATTTCTCTTTTTCCCTTCCCATTAGACAGACAGCTGCATGACAGCAGGAACTAATGACTTTCTTCCTTCTTGCACAGCTAATAAATAAGGGATGAGCTGAATGGAACTGAACACTCTCCCTTAGCTCGTCTGACTCAAACAACCCACATAAAATTTCCTGGTCTTAAATTTGAACAGGAAACCTCAAAAAAGTCAAATGTCACCTCCTACTTCCTGTCTCCCTACTTTGGACTCAGAACAAGCCTGAAATGGCCCTGTCTGGGATGATTCTTTGGCTAAAGCTATGAGAAGACCTAAGGTGTGGGTGGAAATAAAAAAAAATAAAGTTGACTTTTCAAATCTGAAAAACAATAAGAAGTATTGGCATGGGTTTTTCTGAGGTTTGCAATAAAGACATGTTTGCCCATTTTAGTTACTCAGCAAGCTCTTTTTTTTTTTCTTTCTCTCTCTCTTTCTGTATTTCTCTCTCTCTTTCTTTCTTTCTTTCTTCCTTCTCTCTTTCTCTCTCTCTCTTTCTCTCTCTTTCTCTCTCTTTCTTTCTTTCTCTCTCTTTCTCTTTCTTTCTCTCTCTTCTTTCTTTCTCTCTCTCTCTTTCTCTTTCTTTCTCTCTTTCTCTCTCTTTCTCTCTTTCTTTCTCTCTCTCTTTCTCTCTCTCTTTCTCTCTCTCTTTCTCTCTCTCTTTCTCTCTCTCTTTCTCTCTCTCTTTCTCTCTTTCTTTCTCTCTTTCTTTCTTTCTTTCTTTCTTTCTTTCTTTCTTTCTTTCTTTCTTTCTTTCTTTCTTTCTTTTCTTTCTTTCTTTCTAAGACAACCTAGCAGGGAGATGCAGAATCTTGGAGCTGGACAAGACAATGGCCCTGGCTGCCTGGTAGCTATAGAAAGATATATAAAGAGCTGAGCTCAGCATTCAAGGTTCTTTGTGGTCTTACCCCAACCTGTTGTTATGACTCTTTATCCTCTTCAACTTATAAAATTTGGGCTCAGTGCAGCCCACCAGCATTTGCCACCATAGCAGACAACCAGAAGGGCATTGTCAGTAGCAGGATAGAGAATACTCAGGCAATTCTCTTGGGAGGGATGGAATTTAAGGGTTCTTAAGTGATATTGTCCAAAAGAGGAAAGGGAGAAGATACTTATGGGTAAGAGGAGATCACTTTGCAGAAAATAGAGATGCCCCAAACAGAATTGGCCTTGATTATCGCAGGTCCTATAAATGCCAAGGAAAGCACAATTGAAAAATAAATTTGCATTTACTTTCTAGTGGTTATAGTCACATTTTATAAAATTGCAGCTTTCTGTGGAATAGCATCTTGAGCCAAATTATTTAATCTCTTTAAGGCATAACTGGTTCATCTTCAGAATGCTCGCCCCAAAAGGGTTTCATGTCAATAGTAGATTACCGAGTGCTTTGCAAATTATCAGATATTTTCTTTTCACCAGATTGCATATAGATTGCACAAGCAGTGCTGGGTCGTCTGTGGGGAAAAGGAGGGGTGCTTCAACTGGGACATTTTCCAAGTCACATCCACCAATCACTTGGTGACCCCAACATAGATCAAATTAGTTTTTCTATCCCCCCTGCCTGATTTAGGAGACAGGGAAGATTGTATCTGCCTAATGTCCACCTCTTCCAAACATAGAGAGCATAATTTAGAGGCCAGGAGACGTGCGTACCTATGGGGAGAAAGGAAGGCAAGATTTGTTTTGTCATTCTCCCTTTCCATTGCTCTCTCCTTATTTATTTTTTTATCTTAAACTTTGCCAAAGACCCAAGTTTGCCAAAAACCATTTTTCAAAATAGTTTTTATTTTCTAAGACTGGCAACATCTTCAGTTTAGAAAACAAGAGTACTTAACTGCTAGAATGACCCGGATTTTATTTCAAACTTGGAAAAGCAAAACAAATAAGCTCAGGACAAAGATGTATCTCTGCCTTAGATGCCAAGTACAGCCTGGTTCAGGATGTCCAGGTAGGAATTCCTATTCTGCTTTTTATTAGCTAGCTGACATTGAGCAAATTCATTCTCTTCTCAGGTTCTTCATTTTCATATATATATATAAAAATAATGGAACCATCCACTTTACAGAATTTAATGTCCACAGTGTATGGGTTGTGTACATAGTCAGTATTTTGCCTTTTTTCCCAGTTTTTATTGGTGCGTGAGAGTTGTACATGTTGATGAGATTTGTTGTTACATATTTGTACATGGACACAATATAACAATATAATTTGGTCAAAATCAATCCTAGTATTTTGCTCATGAATCTTATGGATTTGGAAAATGCTGTGTAGAAAGCTACTTGATCTCTGTAAATCTTTATTGATGCCCAGTGGAAAAACAAATATCTCCGTCTTTTTTATCTATCTTCACTCACTTCCATGGTGACCTCATGGTCTTCAGGGCCATTGGTATGTTTATGATTCTCATCCACCAGATACTCTGCCTCTCTGCTTACCTGTATTACAAGCATCTTGAACTGGACATCTATAACATGAATTCCCAGTCTCCTTCTCCCTGCTCTACCTACAATTATCTCCATCTATGGATATAATTGTGCATAGCAACTTTTTCCTGTTGCTTAGGCTCAAAACCTTGGAAGACTTTCTTGACCCCCTTGCTCCAAATCCATCAATAAATCCTCCAGGCCCTGCCCACTTCCTAATATATTCCAAAACCCACAAGTACTCCCCATTGGCTCTCACCTGGTTTCTTGCAACTGCTTCTTAACTCACCTCTGCCTCTGCACTTGCTCTTGTGGGAACTTCTCAACATAGCAGTCCAAACAGTCCAAAACTGTCAATCATCGATGCAAAACCTTCCTCACACTTCCCAGTTGAACAGAGTCAAGTCCAGATTCCTACTGCAGCTCCCCAGGCCACGCAGACTTTCTGCCCCTGGCTCCCTTCCCTACAGCCTTGCTACTCTCTTGGCTGCCCTGAGGACTGGTCAGGACTTTATTCTGGTGCTTTCCCCTGCTTTCAACACTCCTACATAACTGCACATCTTTCTCTGTCACCTCCTTCAATCTTGGCTCAGATGTTACCGTCCCAGATCACTCCATTTAAATTGCAACCCCTAGTCCTTGCCCTCCTGAACCCCTTTCCTGTTGGACTTCCATCCACAGCACTTTTTATCTTTCAACATTCTACAGATCTTCCTCACAATAAGAATTGGGCCGTTTTCATTATTTTATTTGCTGATATATTCCTCTGTGGATGGGCCTGGCCCCTAGTAGGTACTTAAATACTTGTTGTTGAATACATGAGTGAGTTAGGCATTCTACTAAATGTTAGGAGCATCAACCCATGTATTTTTCACAGTAACAGTTGCTTAGATTGTTTCCATTTTACAGACTTGAAACAGAAGCTCTGAGTGATTGAATTTCCTTGTGTTCGTATAGTGACCATGTTTATTGTAATTCAAATCTGGTCTCATAATTTTCATTTACACCGTCTTTCTATTATGCAATGAGACATGACACATTTGAAAAGAGCCAAAAATGTATGATTAATTTTTTTTTCTTTAAGATTTCTAGTCTTACCTCTTCGCATAGTTGCTTTGGGTTCTTGCTCTGTATCGGATGCTTAGGTAAGAGAGGATTCGGTGCCCAGTTCACATCCTAGAGAGACCTGTACATGTGTGAGCCTCGGCTCTATTTCCAGATAGAATCATCTCCAGCCCGTCTCAACCGGTGCATGGGAGTGTGGAAAACCAGGGTGCAGAGGTCTGGTGTCTCATGCAAAAATCTCTGCTATTGACGTGTCCCTGGGTGCCATATCCCAGCTCCCAGAGGTCTCCTCCACAGTCAGGCAGGCTCCTGTCTAGAGACTTTTGAATTTTTTTTTTTTCCTTTTTCATCCAGCTTTGTTTTGTTGCTGTTAGCTTGACGTTGCAGCTCGCCACACAGGCCACACTGGCTATTTTTACTGACAGTGACCACCAGCCCATATGGTTCCCATTACCATGAACTGTTACCTTCATTGAGGCCAATTTGCAAATGAATGGACTTCAGATAATGCAGATGTCAAGTCCAAGTGGCCACTCCCAGAACTCCCAGGATTTACCTTGGCAGGTATGTTGGTCTTGATGACTGTTTTATAAAACCAAATTGGATTGGACAAAATCTTGATTAATTACTCAGGTAATTTTTTTTTTTTACCTTTTCCTTTTCTTCCATGTTCAATTCAGTAGTTTTTCAAGAGGTTCAAATTGCAAAACCAGGCTGCTTTACAAAGAGAGACAAATTTGAGTTTAGCTCCTTTCCAGTTTTGGAGTTTACTCCTGATGATACCTCCATGGGATCCCCTGGAGACTGGTAGTGACATGTAGCTATCACTACAGAGTATATGTATGTGTGCTGGCATGAAGGGGATCCTGAGTATTTCCTCCCTCTGGAAAGATGCTTGCCAGGCATGGTGGCGCACGCCTGTAATCCCAGCAGCTCAGAAGGCTGAGTCAGGAGGATTGTGAGTTCAAAGCCAGCCTCAGCAACACTGAGGGGCTAAGCAACTCAGTGAGACCCTGTCTCTAAATAAAATACAAAATAAGGCTGGGAATGTGGCTCAGGGGTTAAGTGCCTCTGAGTTCAATCCCTGGTATTCCCCCGACCAAAAAGAGAGATGGCTACAGATCCCCAGGGTTTCAGAACTATTAACAAAATCTCCTTCTGCACGAAAAATACTTTGTAACTTGTGAAATGTTTTCAAAGCATCACCTTGTTGGAGTCTCATAGCCTTTGCTGTGAGATTGAACTTTGCACATTCATTTTACAGGTGAGGATGCTGAAGCTACCAGGGAACTGGACTTTTCCAAGGCAACATGGCTAGTAAGAACCTGAGGTAGCATTCAACCTTAGTGTCCCAGACTCCAAGCTAAAGCCCACACCCCAACAACATAGTTGCCTCAGTGACTTGAAACAAAACTGGGTAGGGCTTGTTCAAGGATATAAGCTAGCAGCTCACAATGGGGCCTGATGGGACATGTTGCATCGAAACTGGAAGTTGGCATTGAGACCCAGGATCACTGTGTCACTATAAAGCTGCTGCCACTCTAGCTGGATGACACTGAAATGGTTGAGAACAAAGTGCTTCCTCCTGCCCTGTGTAAAGTCCCCTAACCAAGGCCCAGGAGCTATTGTAATGACAGCATAAATTTTGCAGAACGGTGCATGGGTGAGAGGGAGAATTCTGAGCTGAGACTGAGGTTGGAAGTGAGGGCGAGTCCTTCTGAGACCTGGTCCAGCCTGGCCTTCTGTGATCCAGGACCTCCCCCCAGGCCCTCCCTAGGTCTTGTCGGGTGCCTGTACCCCTCCACTTGTTCCAAACCCAATTGTACTTTTTTAGTTCTGCAGACACACATAGATCTTTCCTACTTCGAGGTCTTAGGCCATGTTGTTCTGTTTTTCTGGAACATTCTTCCCTTGTTCTTTACAAGACCCCTGAAGGTGATCTTATTTCAAGAAGAGCTTTTGCAGATGTAATTAAGTTCGGGGTCTTCAGATGAGATCATCCTAGAATCAGGTAGGCCCTAAATCTAATTACAGTTGTCCTTATAAAAAGAGGAGAGAGCTCAGACAGACACAGAAGAAAGCAATGGCTGGAGTAATCAGCTGGAAGAGTGTCCCCAGGGCCATTGGAGGGAACTCAGCCCTCTAAACTTCTGGCCTCCAGAACTGTAAAATAATATATCTCCTGATTTTAAGTCACCAAGTTTGTGTTCATTTGTTACAGCAACCCTACTAAGCTGATACAGCCACCTAACCCAAGCGGCACCCTCCCTTTCCCCTCACATTCCCAGGGACACTTACTATGAACCTCACCTTTGCCTTTTCCACACTAACATCCATCTTTTAACACACCGTCATGTGGGATGGCCCGTGTCTTGTTCACAGGGACCCGTGCTTGTCTTTCTCACCCTTGTGTAGCTCTTAGCATATTGCTGGGTATACAGCAGGCACTCAGAAATACTAAAGGTAGAACCAATTAAAAAAACAAGAAATACTTAAGGTGTGGCTAAATTCTGACTTCTGGCCTAATATGGCTCCCTACATTCCTCTCCTCTGCCACTGTCCTTTGAGCACATTCTGTTTTCTGATTCCCCAAGTTTTTCACCCACATATCCTCTAGTCAGGAAGTTACCAGCCCCTGTCTACCTGAACTCCAGCTATCCATCAAAACTCACTACAGACTGGGCACTGTGATGCACAACTGTACTCCCAGTGGCGTAGGAGGCTGAGGCAGGAGGATTGCAAGTTCAAGGACAACCTCAACAACTTAGTGAGGCCCTGTCTCAAAATAAAAAAAATAAAGAGGGCTGGGGTTGTGGCTCAGTGGTTAAATGCCTTGGGCTTAATCCCTGGTCCAAAAAAAAAAAAAAAAAGAAAAAAGAAAAGACTCAATACCCTGTGCTTCCTAGTACTTCTTTTAATGGAGGCAGGGCCTAGTTTGCTTCCACAAGGCCGATTGTCTTGCCTTGGCTCCAGCATGGAAAGGAGTCCACGGAGCATCTGGACACTTGCTGACTGTGGCCGGGCTAGAAGCTCTCTAGGTGAGAGCAATGTTTTATGATCTCTATAAGCCAGTCCCCAGCAC
Organism: Geosciurus inauris; assembly: GCA_004024805.1. NCBI lineage: Eukaryota > Metazoa > Chordata > Mammalia > Rodentia > Sciuridae > Geosciurus > Geosciurus inauris. The sequence goes on from PVHX01013760.1 coordinate 29,516, forward strand.
AGGGCCTAGGAACAGACATGTGCTTTGCAGCAGTGAGTTAAACAAATGAGTCTATAGAAAAGATCTATTACAATACATTTTTTAAAATTTGACTTTATTTTTTTAGAATAGTTTTAGGTTTATGGAAATATTGAAAAACTAGTAAAGTTCTTGTATGTCCCCACATTTAGTTTGTTCTATTCTTTCTTTTTTTTCCTTTTTTTCTTTTGGTACTGGGGATTGAACTCAGGAGCACTCAATCACTGAGCCACATCCCCAGCCTTATTTTGTGATGTATGTAGAGACAGAGTCTCATTGAGTTGCTTAGCAACTCGCCTTTGCTGAGGCTGGCTTTGAACTGGCAATTCTCCTATCTCAGCCTCCCAAAGTGCTAGGATTACAGGCATGCGTCACTGCGCCTGGCTGGTTTGTTCTATTCTTAACATGTTATGTTAGTCTGGTGTATTTGTTACAATCATAAACCAATACTGGTATATTAATATTAAAGTTTATATTTTATTCCTATTTCCTTAATTTGTTGCTCTTTTTCTGTTCAATATTCCCATTCAGGTTACCATATTCCATTTATCCATCATGTCTCATTAGCTTCCTATGAGAATTTCTGGCTTTCTTTATTATTATTATTATTATTATTTGCTGTTTTTAGATATACATGATAGCAGAGTGTATTTTGACATACTATACATACATGGAGTACGACTCATTCCACTTAGGATCCCATTCTTGTGGTTGAACATAATGTGGAGTTACCCGGTTATATATTCATATATGAACATAAGAAAGTTCTGTCCAACTCATTCTACTCCCTCCCTTCCCTTCATATACCTTTTGTCTAATTCAGTGAACTTCTTCCTCTCTCTACCCTCCCCTTTGTTGAGGGTTGGCATCCACTTATCAGAGTAAACATCTGGCCTTTAGTTTTTTGACCTTGATAATGTAGGGGAGTACTGGCCAGGTATTTTGTAGAATGTCCCTTTGCTGGAGTTGAATGTCTTCCTCGTGATTAGACTGGGGTTTTGTGTTTGTAAGAGGAATATCTTTCAGGTAAAGTGCACCCTCCTCATGACCTACCAAAGGCACTTGCTGTCAGTAGTCGCTGGTGATGTTGCCCTTGATCATCTGGTTGACAGGGTGTTTGTCAGCCCTCTCCACTACAGTCTGTGAGGAGCTATAGCTGATATTAAGCAATAATAAGAAGTGCTGTAAATAACATCTATTTCTTTTTTTTTAATGTTTATTTTTTAGTTGTAGGTGACAGAATATCTTTATTTTATTTTTATGTGGTGCTGAGGATCGAACCCAGTGCCTTATGCGTGCTAGGTGAGCACGCTACCACTGCGCCATAATCCCAGCCCCAATAACATCTATTTCTGATTGTCATACTCTTTAAACGTCATACTGAGAGTCAGTGAGTTAAAGTTATGCTTCCGAGGTCCCACAACTAGTAAGTTGAGAATGAAGACAAACTCAGATCTGACTTCAAAATCTGACCTTTCCACCATGTCCTTTATATATATATACTGCTTTCCCAGGATACTAATCAACTAAATTCTCTTATTGTTTGTTTTGTGGTGCTGCAGATTGGATACAGGGCCTTGCACATGGTAAGCAATTATTCTGTCACAGAGCTACATCACCAGTCCCATCAAGTGAATTCTTACACAGTCTTCCAGATTCCTACGTCTTACCCTGCTAAGAATAAAATAGAAATGAAAAGGAATAGTTTACCATCTGTACTGTGTTTGGAATCAGTTTAATATATAGATCTACTCTATCTGCCAACAGAAATAGTTAACTAAAGTCCATATTTTATTCAAATTTCCTTGGTTGCTTTTTTGTTCTTAATATTGTGAACAAGAGCTATGAATCATGTCACTCAGCCTGGTCACCTCCTGGGGCCTCAGACTCCAGCTTTAGCAATCTAGCTCAGTATATAACACATTCAAAGCAGAGAGGAGTGGGAGGGCAGATAGTATTTTAAGATTATTTTCAAGAGCTATAGAAAATAATTAAATGTATCAGCCTAAAATATCAGAATCAAAAAGACTCAAAGACCCAGAAAGTGATAGCAACTTACCAGGGAAATATCAGCAGACCTGGAACTAGAAACCATGTCTTTGATTTGGCTCTAGGCTCTTATTATTTATGATAAGTGGCCTCCAGGAAGAAACAAACCTATGGTTGATCATTAGTCCCAGTTGGCAGCTCCATTGGTACCAGCAAAATCTGAGAAATGGGCTTCCCATAACTGATAAGCTTCCATTAACCCAGCAGTGCCCTACAGGGATCCAGGCACAATGTAGACCTTAGACTACTGCTGGTTGATTGAATGAATGAGGAAATGAATGAATGGTGGATGGCAGCTGAAGGGATAAACTGAAGCAATCACAAGTCTACCTTCCTGGAACTGTCCTTTCTGCTAAATCAAAATAGATTTCAAGCGAAATTCCTTCATCTGTAAACATAAAGACCAGTGACACAGAAAGGATGTGTGGAGATAATGGTCATGGAAGAATAGGAAAGATAACTTGCCCTGGGATCTTCCTAGAGTAGGAAGACAGTCAAGCTGTGACAAAGTTTGGAGGGTTGGAGGGACATGGCTCAAAGAGTCATGTCTCAGAGAGAAAAATCGTAAGAGATTGGAGACATACAGAAAATGCAAATAATTTTCTCATTGAGATGAAATTCATAGAATATAAAACAAACCATTTTAAAGTCAACAATACAGTGATATTGAGTACATTTACAATACTGTGCAACCATCACTTATATTTGCTTCCAAAATATTTTCATCATCCCAAAAGGAAATTCTATACCCATCAAGTTGCTCCTCTTTCCCTTTGTACCTAGTAACCTTCAATCTGTGTCCTGTTTCTGTGATTTATCTCATCCAAATTTACATGAAATGGAGTCATACAATATCTGACCTCTTATGTCTAACTTCTTTCACTTAGTAGCATGTTTTCAAGATTCATCATGTTTTAGCATTTATTTGGTACTTAATCCCTTTTTATGGCTGAGTAATATTCCATTGCAGGTATAAATCACATTTTGTTTGTCTGTTCACCAGTTGATTGGCATTTGGACTGCTTCCCTTTTGGATACTCTGAATAATGCTGCCTTGGTTGTGCATGTATGCTTAACATGTATACTCTTAGCAGATATTTTTTAAAATATCTAAATTAGAAGTAATAGTCTAACTTACATGTGGCAAATCAAACAGCAGAGAGTACAGGAGAAAGGGGGAGGGGGCATTTTTGATCCTCCAGAGAGTACATGGTCCAGGCATTGGGCCAAGGAAGGCTATAATTGTGAAGTGCCCCAAGCTCATTAAAGGGGGAGATTTCTGAATGAGGAAAAGGACGGTGGTTTCCAGATGTCAGGCTGACTCCATCAGTCAGTAATGAAGGCCATTCATTCAGACTCTTTTTTTTCTGACTCCTTTGGTGTGAACTGCATGATCTCTCCTATTACATTATTTCTGGTTATAAACATGACAATGGCCTCAGCTCACCTTCCTCACCTCAGTCCTTCCACCAGGGCCTAGGAGTCGGGAAAGCAAGGGGACAGGAGAAGGAGTACTGGTAGGTCAAGGAAGGCTGACGTGTCACATGCTGGGCACCAGGTGCCAGATCATCTTGCTTAGTCTGGAATACAGCCCTGTGACATGGTCCTGCATATTATTTCTATTTACAATGGAAGAAACTGAGGCTCAGAGAAGTGAAGTCATTGACCCAGATCATGGAACTCCCAGTGGAGTGAGCGTTTGACTCCAGCTTCGATGTTCTTAACCCCTGTGTAACAACAGACCTCCAGCCTTCCCTAAGCATCAGCACAACCCGGACTGATTTCCTCTGTTACCAGACCTTGTGGCTGGGTTATCACCCAAGACATTTTGAGGACAATGGAAAGATTCCCTGAAAATAATTAAACTCACTTTTTTGTAACTGACTCTATGGGATATCTTCAACAGTTCCTTAAGCCAAATGAATGACCGGCAATCCCAGAATGCCCAACTACACTTAGCTGAATGGAGACAGACTCCATTGAGAGGGGGCATTTGCAGGGTTCTGCTGTTAATGCATTACACATGGGACGTCATCCAGTAAACCTGTGCTCTAGTCTCCATTTTTTGTTTTGTCCACTGTCTTTCCAACTCAATGTGGAGCTTAGCAGGGCCGGGCCCTGTCTTCTCATCTCTTCATTTTTGGGGCCCAGGATATGGCCTGGGAAGTAGCAGGTGCTCAGGAGTTCAGGGATTGTAGTGCGGTGGATCCGGGACACCTTCTCACCCCCTCCTAGCACAGAGAGAAACCCTGGATCAGGAGCTGACCAACCACTCCCCAGGTACCCGGCCTCTTTCATTATTCTTTTGCCACTTGGTTCTACAATCACCAGAAACTTGAATCAGACTGATTGTTCATTTACACCAGGGCTAATGTGCTTTGTGAGGAGAGGCCTCCGCTTCTCCATCAGCCGTAGTTCAAAGTTCACTTCTTTTTTTAACCGAGAGTTTTCCTGCTTGTTCTGAATAGACGTTATTGACTGCGAACTGCTCATGATACAGATTTAACTGAATTCTCTGCTTTTTACACACGGGTCATCTTGCCCAGGAATACCCATCTCATACATTGCTTAGAGAAATATACTGATAATAATAATGTCAACCATGATGATAAAAGTGATAATAGCCAGTGTGTATTGTGGATTTGTTATGTGCTATGTGCTTGGCTAAGGATTTTTTAATTAATGTTTTAATCTTCCCAACAAATGTATAGACCCATATGTTTGTAAATATACATACATATATATATGGGTGTCTAGGTGTGTGAACCTTTATTATATATGAACATATGTGAACCTCTGTGCTGTCACACATGAAATGCTTTAATATTTTACCAGACATGGCAATTCCTCAGCAAATGTAACCATGATGGTGATGATGTATGCATGCTTGAGTACAGAGAAAGGTCTGAAGGATACAAAGAATGGGTGCCATCCCCTCTTTGAAGTAGGAGGGCAGCACCATGTGAAGAGACAAGGATTTTTTCCCTTTACACCTCTTTGTCCCATTTCATCTGTTAGATGAGCACACAACACTTTTTTTCCGGTTCAATGCTCTTAGAATCGTTTTTCAGTCTTTGAATCAGGGACCACTTAGGAAATGAAGATCATGAAAATAAGAGCCATCAAAGAAAAATTAGAGAACAAACTGCCTAGCATTGTGCCTTACACACAGTAGGTCTAGATGTTTCCTTTCTCTTCCCCTCTATCCCATGCACAGGATATTAATGTAATCTGCTGCTTCCTTGGACTAATGCAGAGAGAGACCATTAGTGTCATTAGTGTTTGTTTTTTCCCAAGGCTCCATTAGCACAGGCAGAGACTGGCTTGGAGGCACCCACTACATAGACGGGTAAGAATTGCTTAGACGCACAGCCCAGGTATGTGGTGGGGCATAAATGTCAGCTTCCTTCCCGCTTGGCCAGTCTTTTCTGCTTGGAAGAAATCTGCTAGGCGTGTGCTTTAAGTGCACTTAGTCATTTTGCCTCCACCATGAGTTGCTGTTCTACATAATTTTCGTGTGTGTGTGTGTGTGTGTGTGTGTGTATAATATATGGTTTATGTAGAAGATTTCAGCACTCATGGGAATATGGACTTCAATGTATAAATTTATAATCAATCATATAAGAAAAAGATTGGCATTAAAATGGCTAAGGGAGGTAGGTAGCCAGCAGGGCAGGACTCAAGTGTGGTCTAGTGCTTTATAGACAATAGGTGATTGATACGTATGTTAGGAATTACAAGAAAGGGCTGAATCTCAGCATTCATGATGCTACTGACTTTCTCTTCCCTTGGTCCACTAAAGGGGCTCCTGTTCTTGCCAGTTCAGCTGCTCCCTCCACTTTCCTAGTTATGTCAGGTGGGAAAACGCTCAGCTGTAAGAACAGAAGCATGGAAACACGGTGGCTTAAATGCTCAGTGGGTAATTTCCCCCATACATTAATCTGACTTCTGGAATTGTTTCAACATCTCATCAGTATCAGGACAAGAGATCATCCGATTCTTTTTGGCCTTTAATTCATTTTTGGTAGCTCAGGCAAAATATGGCTACCACAGCTCCAGTTATCACTTCTTTTAAAAAAAACAAGAATAAGGGAGAAGGGATAGTATAGACCATGTATGTCACTTTTATCAAAACACTTAAATTTCTCTAGGAAACAAAAGAAATATGGAGAGATATTAACTTATGGTGTGATCCATAATAGCATCATTTGTGGAATTAAAGAACTGGAAACAACTCATATGCCCAATAAGGGGGATTACTCAAATGCATGTTGTTCCATATTTGTAATATAAAACTAGGTAGAGAAAATATTTTTAAATCTTATATAAATTTTAAGTGAAAAAAATTAGAACACAAAACACCATAATTCTAGTTACAATATATAAAAATACATGGTTATATAGAAAAGAAGATAGGAACTATGCTAAAATTATTAGGTTTTTTGTTTCTTCCTTTATTCTTTTCCACATTTTCTCTAATGAGAGTATTTTACTGTTAGAAATTATTTATGGGAAAAGACCTCACTCTTGCCAGATCTTTCCTTCCTCCTTCCTTGATTGACACCCAGTTCCCACCCATATGCTCTCACTCCAGCCTCACTTTCAGTCTCATCCTCCATGCGGAGCTCTGAACTACAAATGACCAGGCAAGTCAGACCGTCCACACTCAGGGCTCATTTGAATAGGTGCCATATGCATCCATTTTCACCTGTTGTCTAGGGATGATTATTAATAGTTGTCCCTTTCTCTTTAGGAGTCTCTGGAATAGATAACAAGTTACATAGTCAGCCTAAATTTGTGGAAATGATCGTGACTCTTAATGAGGTGAGTGCTGTAAATTGCCCTAACTCACCTCAAAGCATCTCGATTTGCCAATGTCACAGCACCCGGAAGATAATATGAGAAATGCAGCAGAGCAAAGAGCCCAGGGAAGCAAGATCAACTCAGGGATCAACTCAGATCCCAGCTCCACCTCTGATGAGCTTTGCCACCATCAGGCTCCAAGCCTGGGTGATTTCACTGAGCCCTGGCCAGGACTAAGCAGGGGAGCCCATCTTTACAAACTGCCAAAGGTCTGGCCTCATGTTTGGCAGGCTGAGGGCCATGGCCACCCCCGACTCATATCATGAATATTCTGATTAATACTTAAATTAGTAGTTAATATTCAGATTGATAACTCTTGATAACTCATTGACTCAAATTAATTCTCCAGGCTCCTGTTGGTACAAAGCAAAAAGCAGGCATGGTGACACCCAGGTCAGAGTGGTGAATACCAAGGCCATGTCTGGCTTCCATGCGTGACTATGCAGGGAAGAATGTAGGGGATTAGCAAAGGAATTAAGTAGTTTAAAAGACATGATGTTACTTCCATACTCTGCAGTTCCCAGGCATGTGGGCTATCAGCCAGGGGTTTCTGATGTATACTTGACATTTATTTGACACTGTCCTTTTGGGGAAAGCCCAAGGGAAGACTCAGGTCATTGAGAAACCCTTTGCACAGTGACAACTGCAAACCTCTGAGGAAAAGGGGGCTATAGTGACTAGCCCAGCTCCAGACTTGGGACCTGAAACCCTGGACCTTGCAGTACGAACCCAATAGACACACAGGTTTGGGGGCCAGTGTGCTTCTGAGATGTATCGATTCACATTGCTCTTTCACATTTCCTTACACAGAACCTTCTCTCTCTGCTTAGCCAAAGGCCTCCATTTCTCTACAAAATAATGTTTTTTCAAAAACTGAGTGATGATTCAATGAGAAGAATGGCATCAGCATGTAGCTTTGGACAACTTCTCCTGGGTTGTAGAGAGTCAAATGTAGCTTTGGACAACTCCTCCCGGGTTGTAGAGAGTCAAATGTTAGAAACGAGATTTTGTTGAGAAACAAAGAAAGATTTCAAAAGCTCCAGAGTTCCCTCACTCATGAGGAGCTACTTTTAGTATGCTCCTCTGAACAATTTAGAATATGAGGTTAAGGAGCTACTGGAAACAGGAAGAGGAAGAAGGATCGCTTTTGTTGGGAGGCTCATGGAGAAGAATTAAAACAAGATCTCCAAGTTGGTAACATACTCTCTCCATGCTTTCAGGGAGTCTATATTTAGGGGAGGGGTAGTGAGGTGCACAAGACCATCAGAACACTGTCCTCCTTCCCTGAGGGGGATAACAGCAGCCATGATAGCAACCAGAGGACATGGTCTGTATCTGCTCTGCCTGAACTGGAAACACAGTTGTGCAACTGAGGAACCTGACTTCGGTTAATTTACATGCCTCCCATGGCTAGTAGCTATGGTATTTGGTGGTGGAAGTGCCAAGTGAGAAGTCCTAAGCCTTCAGTCTAAGGATGAGACCCTTCCTAACCAGGGCACCACCTTCTCACCAGCCTAGATGTTCTCACCACCTTCTCACCATCCTTCCTCTGCCTGCAGCTTCTTGTAGTTTTTTGAACCATCTGAGCTCTCTTGTGCTTCCTTGCTTTACCATAGCACTGGGACCAGGGCGAGCCGAGTGAGGCAGCTAGAGGACACATACAGTTAGGTGCTCACTCTCAGGGTCACGCCATGCATAGTCTACAAAGCTCCATCTCAAATGCATCCTCCACCACTATACCTTCCCCAAAGTCCCCAGATGGAGCTGGGTGTCTTCCCCTGCACTGAATCCACCATCTGTTTCCCCATCTACTCTGTCATTCACATCTGTATCCTCAGTGCCACTTGACCAGAGAAGATGCTCAGGTAGCAAATGCAAATTATTGAATCAAGTTCTTCTGGGCCATGGAAGTCTTCCATTCACCTGGCTTGACCCATAACAATAGTCCCTTCAAATCTCAGATGCATTTTAATATGGAGTTAAAGCCAGGACACAGGAGGCTAGAGAAAAGAAGGGAAGGGAGAAGTTATCACTTACAACTTTAAATTCTCTTCTAAGTCCTACAAGTTGCCAGACCCCCTTCACTCTCCATCTTGTCACCTTCTCTACCAAGCCCCCTCATGTGGCCTTGTTATGTGGGGCTCCGTCAAACTTCGGATTCTGTCCCAACCTCTCCTGCCTCTCAGAGATAATTGGACACTGCTGGTCTTGGCAGCAACCTTGAGGCTACCCTTGTTCTACCAGCACTAGTTACTTACTAAATAAACAGCAAGAGTGCTGCAGGATAGGACCTCATGCGGGACTCTGAGACTGGGTGGAAAATGTCAAGACGTAATGAAATTTCCCTGAATCACGTCTGGAAAATGAAATGCTGGAGAGAGCCAAATGCTGAAACACATGAGAAAACTAGGAGAAAGGAGCACAGTTCTCCTTGGAGTTTCTGCATCTTTGTAACATCACTGGGAGGAGGGAGAATCCACGTGGATGAGCAGAACCAAGAGACAGCCTGGCTTAACCTCCACTTGCTTTGGGTTCAGCTCTGTGGGTGCAGCAGGAACCCCTTGTGTGTATTAAAGTTTCTTGTCTGTGAAAAGTTAGCAAGAGGTGAAAGAGTTGAAGATTGCCCTAAGATGTGGAAAACTGGCACAGGAAGAGACAGTTGCATGGTTTGTCCAGGGCCAGGACTCTTCTCAAGCACACTCAATCCTAATCAGAGGAACTGTGGTCAAAGAGGGACATTGGCATTACCAAGTGTACAGAGTACATCTGTAGCAAGGGTGTCCAGCCTCAGCTGAGTTCCCTGACTCCCAGGCCAGTGCTCTCTTTGTAGTAGCTCAAATGCAGAGGGGAAGAGGTGCTGAAAACACCTTTTCTCCACTTTCTCCCATTCCATCTTTCCAGATCCTTTTGACCAAGGAGGCAGGATTGAGAAGGTGGCTGTTGGTTCTGAGGTCACTGCATCTTCCTGGTGGTGGTGGTATTGGGATGAGCATAGAAACTAAAGGCAAATGAAATTGGGTCAAGTGCTGGTTCTTTTGCTGGCTTGCTCATGACTGGGCACATTCCTTCACTATCTAGGATTCATAAAATGTACCTTGTAGACCACTTGTGGGGATTAAATGGGAATAAGAGAGAAAGCAACTAATTCAATAGTTCTATTCCTCAACTTGGTCAGCTACTCCCTGCAGTCTTGAGGACACAGAGCTACCAACTGGAGGCCTAAGCCAGATGGCACAGGTTGGGGTGGGGGTGCTGGTGAAGGTGACTTTATTGGCTGCAGACACCCAAAGCCAGAGAGTCATCCTCTGTTCCCATACACTCTGCTATAGCCCCACCACAGACTGGGCTGAGCTCTGTCTGGCTCTGCACCCCCCACCACCTCCCAAGACATCTGGAGCAGCTGACTCAAACACTAATGAGATAATGTTTTTATTTGCTCTGCTTGTTTTTTGTTTATAAACCTGGGCTCCTGGGAGAAGCTAGATCCAAGTACAGGTCTGAGACATGAAGGTCAGCTGTTAGGCTTACCACAGGCCCACAAAGCCTTGGCCCAGCTGGAGAGAACACCAGGCTGTCATCCCTGATGGGCCAGACCTGACAGCTTTGCCCTGGTGCTGTTACAGCACCTCTGCTTCGTGCCCCACTCTAGTGGGAGGCTGGGAGGCAGAGGCAAACCTGTCAAGTACCCTGGCCTGGAGACCCCCGGGGCTCTAAAAACAGACAGGCAACTGTTAGAGAATGTGGTATGATCACAAGATTTCATAGGCTTGTTTAGGATTACATTAGTTATAGCAAGTCCTCAAGAAAAGTTTATTATTCTTATAAAACGGGAAGCACATGAGTTCTCAAAGCAGTAAAGAGGCTACATGTCTAGTCTTGGGGGCTGGGCAATGCAGTGTAGAGGGAAGGGGATCTCTGGGTGGGGACCGGGGACTGAGACCAGGAGGCTTTCTTCCTATAGACTGGTGCGTATCCTTATTACATAAGCCAGAACTTTCTTCTATCTGCTTGGCATAGGAATTCATGCTAGGCTATGCTTTGAGGAAATCATGGAGATATATAAGACTCAGTCCTTGCCACTGAAATGCCTTAGGTCCTGCTTGAAAGAGGCCCCATGCATGATAGCACCACTGTGCTAATACTGCAGGCAGATTCCGCATTGCAAGCTCTCAGACTTGGCAAAGCCCTTTTCCCCATCAGGGCCTTGATTGTGGGTATCTTAACTGCATGTTACCTGAAAGAGCCTTTGTGTAACAGCCCATGAGAGCTCAGTAAGTGACACTCAGTGTGAGATAGTGGTGATAATTGACAAGGCACCATTATGGGTCCTTAAAGTGGGGGGTCTGCTGATGTGTGGTGGGGATGCAGGATCACTTGGGAAGAACCATGGGGAAGGTGACATTTGCACTAGACCAGGAAAGATGAGTAAGAGGCTTACATGCCGAGGGACTACAGGGAAAGGGAATGGACAAGAGGTGTGAGACGGCCTGGAGTTCTCATAGCCATGGGTCAGTGGAAAGGCTAAGTCCTTCTAGAGCATCACAGGTGATTGACATGGCGAAGCATCTCTGCATGGGCCTTAGGGATCTTGAATGTCAGTGTAAGGCATGTAGATTTTGCCTCAAGTTAAAGGTTCTCAAACTTTCCTTCCTTTTTTTCCTTCCCTCCTTCTTTTTATCTTTCCTGTTTCCTTCTCTTCTTCCCTCCCTCCTTTCTCTCCTGCCATAGTTTGAATATAGTTTATAGCCTCTGAAGCTCATGGAGCAATGGAATCCCCATTAAGTGATATTAAGAGAAGGCCTTTAAGAGATGATTGGCGCTCTACCCTCATGAACAGGTTCATCCCTTCAGGTCATTCATGGATTCAAGGGTGGGTCTACTCTAAAAGCCAGTTTGGCTAGGTTTCTTCAGTGCTCCCTATCTCTTGCAATGTGATGCTCTGTGTCCCCTTGGGACTCTCTCTATCAGCAAGAAGACCATTGTCAAAGCCAGGTATGGTGGCACAAGCCTGTAATCCCAGCACTTTACGAGGCTGAGACAGGAGAATCACAAGTTCAAAGCCAGCTTCAGCAATGACGAGGCGCTAAGCAACTCAGTGAGACCCTGTCTCTACATAAAACACAAAATAGGGATGGGGATGTGGCTCAGTGGTCGAGTGCCCCTGAGTTCAATCTCCAGTACCAAAAATGAGAAAAGAAGACCATTGCCAAATAAGGCCCATTGACCTTGGCCCAGAATTGGGAACCCAGAAAATATTAAAATTTTTTTTATAACTTATCCATTCTGTGGTATTACATTATCAGCAATAAAAACCAGATTAAGACCCTTCATTCCTTCTTTTGTTCTTTCCTTCTTTTCTTCCTTCTGTCCTCTCTTTCCCTCTTTTTCCTTTAGGCAGAAGAAACTTCTGTTTGAAAGCAACCTTAAAAAGAACAGTTAGAGGAGAAAGTTCTCAGTTTAAAGAATTGTTAGGAAGCTATTATAGCCAGGAAAGGGTTGTGGGCAAAATATTGTTTTTTGGATATAGCATTAGGGATTCTGGGCCATGGGAAAGGGAGAGAGCCCACATAGCGGGTGCTGTACCTACCTGGCCATCCTTATTGGTAATGGAGGTTGGAATCTACTGGAACCTTCTGAGGACCATCTAGAAAGTCCTCACAATGGTCTGTCTGGGAGTGGGAAATGAGGTCACTAATCCACCTGCTTCCCTCCTTCTTTGGATAAGTATTGCCCCAGGGGCCACTAACTCCTTTGGACTTTCAGATTTACCCAAAAATAGGTACTGGGCAGGTTCCATGGGTGCCCTGCTTGATGACATTGCAGAAGCTTCAGGGCAGCCAGCAAGCATAAGGGTTGTGCAACTGGGGGATAGTCTCTCAGATCCCCTCAGTGGCAGAGGATGCAAGGGATGTGAGCAGGGACACAACAGTTTAAATGTATGATCTCACTGACAGTGTGAGTGTAGAGAAAGATGGGTACGGACCGGAAGTCCATTTAGGCACCAATTATTGCAGTAGACTAGAGGGGAACTAGAGAGGGAGGAAATCAAATCCCTTGGAGAGAGAAGAAAGGAAAGGAGAGGTACCATTTTGGTGGATAACTGGGGAGACAAAATCCATAGGGCTTGGTGAGGGTATGGAGGCCTGAGACGAGGGAGAAGGAGCTGTCAGTGGGTGTTGGGTGTCCAGCTGCACCAGCTAGAGAGAGGGTGCTACTTACCCAAAAAGAGACTCCAGAAGGTGAAGGAGGCTCATTTTTTCTTTTAACATAGAACAGAAATTTTTCCTTTCCAGGTAGAGAGAAAAGCAGTTCTCAATTCTCCTGTAAACCTCTACTGAGCAATTTGCTGTCTGCATACCACATGTAAATAGGGCTGGGCAAGGTGGGTGAAGGGAGGTACCTGTGGTCTCACAGAGGAGAGATGTGAATCCTGACTAACCCAGGCCTGATTCCTGCTCCCCTCTCCCAACCCTAGACCTCTTGGTCCAAGCAACCCTTTAGCTCTATGCGAACTTTCTCATCATGAAGTGGGCCTAGAGATGCTCTGAAGGTTTTAGCCATCACCACTTATCCAAACAAATAATCCAAAACCAATCGAAAAGCATTATCTGTGTACAGCATTTAGAGTATCCAGTGCCATTTTTCAGTTATAACCTTACATAAGCTCCAATTTTCTCCTCCTGCATCCACATAAAACTGGTCCACAGAGCAGCAAAGCAAATTTTCCCAAGGCTTCAGGACCAGTAAAAAAGAAGTGAGAACTGGGCCTGAAACTGGGTTTCCTAGATCCTCTCTCATTTCTAATTGAGATTAAAATCATATCCTTGCTTTCTCTGAGACAACCTGGAAGGGATCCACTCACTGTTATTTACCTTCCCTGGCCTTACAATCTCTTCCACCCAACCACACTGTTGCTCCTAAATTTCCTCCAGATAGCACTTTCCTGACAGTCCCTGGATTACTCTGCCCTTTTGCAGAAGGAGAGAAATAGCATATAGATGGAGAGATGCAGCCTGGATGACTTCTTATTGAATCTACTTCTCGTGGCTCCTAGGATAAAGTTTACACCCTTAACTCAGGATCAAGCGATTCCACGTGGACCTCAACCCCTCTAAAACCATCCAGACTGCACTGGACAGAGGTCCTTGCCCTCTCAAGTACAGCTCCACTAGGGGAGTACTCCCTGGCCTGGGAGGTATTGTCTGTTTGGGGACTTGTACTCACCTACACTGAGCTTCTTGAGAGTTGATGGGCCTTATTCACATGGTCTCCCTCTGTGGATTAGCACACAGCCAGGCACAGGGTAAGCACTCAGTAAATAGTTATTGAATTAATGCCATAATAGATATACACATAAATCTGTGGCTCAATGAATGGGGATAATGAACCTGCCTTTAATGAACTTGCAGAGTTATTATGGTAAGGAAACAAGATGGCTGGGAGCAAGAAATTCTAAGAGGTTCCATGCATGGTTCCATATAGGGACCATTACTCTGGTAGGTTTATAACATGGATCCCAAAGAGTGAACACCAGTGCTCACGTGGCTGTATGGCTGCTGTATTTGCTTCTGTTTAGGTGGGAGGGGTTGATGAGAACCTCGTAGAGTACCTTTCTGGGTGTTTATGGAAGGTACCATGTTGCAGTTTCTAAATAGAAAATGATATAAAAAAAAGCATTCAGATCATCCTCCGTCTCCACTGGGGCAGGTTAGAGCCATGAGGCAATCTGTCATTCCCACTGCATGGGTCACTGGAAATTCCAGAAGGCTCAAGTTGATCTTGACTTCTTAACTGTACTCAGTGGAGGCTTGATTTTCTCAACTGTACATGGAAACACCACTGTGAGTAAGCTCCCAGAGTGACGGCATGAGGAATAAGCAGACCCAGCAATGCTGGGCTGGAGGGTGCCAGTCTTGGTGTCTGGTCCTGGTGAATGCAGCAGCGACGCTGATGATGCTGATGATGTGGATGAGGCTGGCCAGAGATAGATGCTTCCCAGATCCCAGCACAGGATCTAACTTCTAGGTCATCCTAAGTGATGTTTAATGAACAACAAATAAAGGCAGACTCTCCAGGAGAACTGAATCAGGCAAGAAAGATAAACATGTGGAGTGAGTGACTTGGGAAAGCAGTTGAAGCCAAGACTCTAAATGAGTGTATGAGAAACCAGAGCTGTTTCTTTTTAAGAGATGGATGAAAAATAGGGTAGAAAACATGAAAACTGTGGTCTTGATGCATCAGAAAGAAGGACAGAAATTGAAAAAAGCCAGATGCTTTTTTCTTTTCTTCGCATTGGCTATATCTCACAACAAATATGGAAATACTATGGTCATTTGCTCAGACTGGACTGCAAAACTTGTTGGGATCCCTTGGATGGGGATCTAAAATGAAAGTGAGGTGAGAAATATGAGGAAGAGGAATGTGGGGGATTCTTGGGTACCTAAAGTTTTCTTCCTCTGGTCACAATGGCTGCCCTGCTCTGGTGACAACTGATTGGACCAAGTGTTCACTCTCTGGCTAGAACCTAGACATAAGGTACTATATAGTCTTCTATCTGCACCATTTGTGTGTGTGTGTGTGTGTGGTGCTGGGGATTGAACCCAGGGCCTTGTGCATGAGAGGCAAGCACTCTACTAACTGAGCTATATCCCCAGCATATCTGCACTGTTTTATATCATGTGCTGATAAAGATCTCTAGGGACCTACTCTGCAGAGGAGAGCTTCAAGCCAGATGTCTTCATTCCTCCAAGCTGTCTGGTTGATTCTGGGCCTGCCTAGTTTAGGAAATACTCCATGCACTGAAAGAAGAGCCCAGAATCAAGGAAGTCCAAATCTTCTACAAGTAGTTTATTTGAAAGGATAGGTCCTCAGGACCACAAGCAAGTGGTGGCATCAGACCAGGGATTTGTCTAAGCTGAAGATAGAACTTGAGCAAGGGTGAAGGGGGAAGTGTGGGGTCCCCATTGGCACCCCTTGTCCTAGGTGGGCTTTGTTCTAAGTGGCCCAAGGACACAGAACAAACTATGGTTGTGGCCAGCCTCACTAGACACCAGACACCCACAGCAGTGACCAACAGCAGGTGACAGCTCCCTAAAACAGGTCAGTGTTGGATCATACACCTCAATGATAGACACGCTTCTGCTGCATGGACTTCAGTGGGATCGGATCGGATCTGTGAACTGAAAGTTTGTCAGTTGTTGAAGAGTCAGCTTGGAGAAAGCAGGAGCCGACAGCTACCCTCTTAATTATCCAGTATGTGCAGACATTAGTTAGATATATTCTCTGCTAGACTCCAAGGGACGGTGTTGGTAAAAATCATGTCCTACTCCTCAGTCTTCTCCATCACCAGCACCTAGCATGGTCCAGATATATGGGAGAGGTTTAGCCAGTCACTGCAGAATTTAAGAATAAATATTCAGAGCTGAGGAATGCTGATGCGTTGGGGGGGGGGGCACGCTATCCGAATAAGGACATGGACCTAAATTCTAAATCTTACATTCTTCAACCCAAGTCCTTCTTAAGTAATCTTAGGCAGGATTCATTAATCCACTTCACACCTGAAACAGAGGCAGTAGGTGACATAGAAGAAACAGCCCCATCTGGGACCTCCAATCAAGAGTCTGCCTTTAGCAGTGATGGGCTGGGGACTGAACACAGGGATACCTAATATTTCTGTGTCTGTTTCCTCTTCTGTAAAACAGGAGATAATGCCTATAAATGGGGTGGCCAAGGAAATGGTGAGATGACACACCAGAAAATAGCAGCCCATAGCACAGCTCCATCGATGTTTGTTGAATGGCAAATGCCATTCTGGTGACTAAGGTTCTCCACAGCTCAGTTCTGCTTTTTGCCTTTCTGCCTTGACTCATCTCCCTGGTGTCTGCCAAGAATCATTCTGTGCTCAGCTTGGCTCTTTCTCAAACTAAGAGGGACATTCGCAAGGCTAGCTGGCACAGGTAGAAAGCCACCCTTGGTCATCTGCTGCCCATCCTTAGAAGATAGTGATGGACAGGCAGACTCTGCAAGTGGAGCTGAGCCCTGGGCATAAAGGGTATGAATCTGTCACTGAAGCCACTGGGGAGGAGAGCATGAACACTTTTAGAGGGAGGAGTCAGGAGAGCCAGCTGCCTGGCACCCACTGCAGCAAAGGATTCTCGTTTTAGCAATGCCTTTGAATACATGCAAGTATCTCTAGGATTGGGAAAGCACATTTAGGTTTGCTAAAGATACTATTATTTAAGGCAGATGGCAGAAAGGCAGAGATGCTGGTTATGGAGTGATATAGTAATTGATTGAGAAAAGGCCATGATACTTTCTCTCTCTCTGAGAAAACAGATCACAGGTGGACACTCACAGGGAGGACCATTTGAGGGCAGTCAGCTGGGGTATGACCCTGGAGTGAGGAAGGAGGAAGACCTGCATTCATTGACTGCACAGTCTGAGCAGGGCTCTTGCAATCCTGAATGGTAGAGGCCACCATCCGTACTTCCATGACTTGGAAATGAATGCTTAGGTTTTTCATTAAGTCACTCAGAACCATGACATGTACAGATGTCAGAGCTGGGACTTGTCTGTCCAGAGAATATGTCCATGGAATTACACACCCCAGGAGACTTTCTGATTTGTAAATTATCTTTTAATGTAAATTTTATCTACTTTCTCCAGAAAAAGTAAGAGGGGCAGGACCTGATGGTAAAATTAAGGATTATGTTGGGAATACTCTAATCAAATTTCTTTTGTAACCTACCACTTTATGTATTTGTCCCCATAATGGCCTAATCTATGACTTCATTGAGACTGTATTTTCCTTGATTGTCTCCAAAGTATGGAACTCCATTGAGCCCACCTATCTCTTAGTAGGCTCTACCTGCCACCAGTCATGGACTAGCCTGATACTCCCAGCTTTTCTCACCCTCCAAGTCTTCCCAGTCTTTTGCCTCCAACATGGGAGCCAAGGTGATCTCCCCAAGCACTGGCTCTACTCTCTACCTTAGCTTCACACTCACATCTAGAAGGCTCACCTGCTTCTGATCACATCTTGCTCAGTTCTGTGTCCTGGCATTCAATGTACCTGCAGTTTCTTCTTTCTTTGTGCCTTTGGTACCATAGATAAGATGGCTTTGCCTAACTTGAAGTCATCATTGTTTGCTTGTTTGTTTTCTTCTAAGAATTCCGTAGTCAGAGCTCTTATATTTATATCTAGGAAAATTTAGACAGATTTTTGGATATGTTATCAAATTCAGATTTTTTGTGGTTTACATGATTCAGTCAACAAAATCAATTTATTTTTTATTGACTTTTTATTACTATAATTATATAGAAAAACTATCGATTGCTAAATATTTATTTATATTTATTTATAACTAAATTGTTTATAACCAAATTTCTAAATTCTATCAAGCTTTTTTAGTTTTTTAAAATTAATGGTTAAGAAACAAAATAGTGATTAGTTTTTAAAACTTCTTTTAAATAGATGTATCTCCTTGGACTTTATTCCACTGACTTGAACTTCTAGAGTACTATTAAATAGTCACAGGTGGTAGTGGACATAGGCTTGTTCTTGAATTTCATAGCAATGTGCCTGGTGTTTGTTTGAACTTGACTTCTGGTATTGTTGAGCAATAGAACTATCTTCCTTTTCCTTTTGTATGGTTTCTAGATTAATTAGAACAGTCTGGTAAATTTTACTGACACAATCATTCAGTTTTTCTCTTTTAACTGTCTGATGTTGTGTGATGCTGATATCAAAATTTCCTGGATTGAACCATCCTTGGATTTCTGGAGTGAATCCTGTATATTGTTCTCTTCAGACACTGCTGGTTTGGAACTGCTAACATTTTATTTATTGTACTTACACAAAAGATATTGCCCCATATTAATATATGCTAAATTCCCTTTCTTGATCCAAGTCAAACTACATTGAAAAAATAAGGGGAGGTTAACAAGTAAAGACCCAGATGAGGTTTCCAGATTAAATTTGTTGATTTCTGGAGAATCTGGTCATTGTCCATGTGAGAGTGCCTGTATCACGTTTCTCACTCTGAGGTTCTGCCTCGACTTCAGCACAGCACAGGAAGGAAGCAGGAAGCATCACAGGAAGGAAGTAGGAAGCGTCACAGGACCACCCATGGCACATACAACTGCAATAGTTCAGCAGTTGAAGTTTTTCAGTGAGATATTCTGTAGTTGAAGCTTTCCATGTGTCATTTATCCTTCTCCCCTCCCTCTTCCTGCTTCTTGTTTTTGGCAAGGAAACTTGTTGGAATATTAATTTGTGTTTTTCATATGATAGGAGTTTAGAAAAGCTGTCTGGAAGACATGTTTCCTTCCCTTCAGGGAAATATTAAAGCATTTGTGTTGCAATCCTGAAAAGAGAAGGTGACTAGAGAACACCCCTATTCCTACTCCCACCCTCTAGCTTTTGTTTGAGGAACTTACTGAGGGAGGCTGGTATTGGGTGGAGGAAGAGGCAGAATTTACTAGAAGGTAAGTAAAGGCCACTGGACTGTCCCAGGTGGAGAAGCATGCTGTGGGAAGTCTCAGACAGTGCCAGGACCTTTGCTGGAGTGAAAGAAGGATGCGGTAAAATTGATCACTGGGAGTGAAACCTAGAGTCCTTTGCAAACAGCCCAGTGTTTCTGTGCTTAGCATGATTTAAAGAGTTCTCTGTGGATGAGAAAATTGTCATGTTAAGTTTGACAAATAGCTGTGAACTTCAGAATAGAGTTCACTCTTCCATCTTTCAGATGCCCTGGAGTCTCATAGGAGGCCTAGAACACAGGCTGAAGTTCCCACAACTCCACCATAAAAGAGCAGTGGTTTGCTTCTTCTACATCAGTGCTAGGGAGCACTGTTCTTGGATCTATAGAACTCTCACACTAACCTTAGAAAACTTATGGTCGTTACTTCCATTTTTATATAAAGAAATTGATTTTAAAAAAGAACAAGAAAAAATTGATATCCAGAGAGGATAAGGAACTGGACCAAGGTCAGAATCGTATCTCAAGTTGACCTGAGTTCAGAAATCACGGCTGAAGAACCAAACAGTGCTGCTTTACAAGTTTTTCGAGTGCTATTACTTTCCCAGGGCCTACTTTTAGCCATGTATAGATGTCAGATGTATTCATGCACATATGTATATAGATAGAGATATAGTCAGAGAGATTTATGAATATCTAAATATGTGCATTTTTCTCATGTAGGTTACAACCCTTGTAAGAAACTTCCAAGTAAGCTCTCCACTAGATTAATAATCACAAGCAGAGGATGGAGAATTACTTCAGTAGCTGACAGACCTAGTGTCTAACCCCAATCCCACCATTACATATTTCAGTGAGTTCATCTATAATGTGAGAATAGCAAAATTTGTCGTTGAATGGTATTGTGAGTGCCAAATGAGATATTGGGAACGGTGAGATCTTGTTAGCTATGGAAAGATGTGCATGCTTGCGCCCTGCCTTCTCGTGAGATTGCAATCTATACTGGTCATCTCAACAGACAACCTCTCTTCAGCAGTTACCAGGATACTGACACATACATTACAATGCAAAGGGGACCAGGACACCAGGAGTTGGACACTGGCCTTGGAAACTGATTGTTTGCCTTTGTTTGTAGTCTCCTTGAAGCAGAGGTTAGATCATAGCTCTTCTGGGCCTGGCAAAGTCAACTGGAAACTGCTAAAGGCCAGTCATTCCATCCGATCGCTTCTTTCCAGCCTTTCAGTGCATTCAGGAAAGCCACACAAATAAGATACACTTCTATCACGAATGCAAGGAATCTCCCTCCTGTGGTTTTTCCAGCCAGCAGGGATTCTGGAGATGCAGGTATGCAGTTCATCATGGGACCCAAAAAGGGCTCTCCCCATTGGAAACCAAATTATACCAAGCAAAATCCAAAGAGACCTGCTGTGCAGGCGTCTGCACTTGGGGTGACGTCAAGGTACAAGGACATTGCAGTGTTCGCTGTAGCTGGAACTGCTCAGGACAAGCAGCTAACCCAGCCTAGTGAAGGAGGGACTGAGAGTGTTTGTAAAGCATCGCCTCAGTCATCCTTGTTGGGGTCTGGGCTCTGAAGAACCCACAAAAAGCAGCCAGACTAAGTTGAAGGCAGCAGAGTTTTCAAGGAAAAAGTTGGTAGGAAATCACTGAGATTTAAAGATAGATTTCTTTTCTATCTATATTGAGAAAGTGTGTCTGGGAAAGCAAAAATGGGGGACCCATTAGCACTGTGGAAATAGAGACTCATCTTTACTCTGCTGATTCTATAAGCCATAGTTCTTTAAAATGCCTGCGTGTACTTGGTACTCAATCTCAAGACACTGGTTGATAACTAAGAGGTTGTTTTGTGATAGTAAGTAGGATAATCTCATTTGCTCTCAGGTTTTATAATCTAACAGTTTCCTGTCAAAAAATAAATGTTGTACTAATCGCTATTTTTGTTAGTCATCAAAAATCATGATAGGTAGAAATCACCCTAGCTGTTTTGGGCTAAAGGCTTCTGAGGTCTGGGTTCAGCTCTAGGGTTCTTCTAAATGAAACTTTCCAAAGTTTTATTCTTTCCCTGATTACTTGGCCATGGGGAGTCTCATAAGAATCTTGAACTTCAATTTTTTAATTTAAGAATTTAGAGTAATAATCCATAACACGTGACTTTTTTTTTTTCAAATTTCAGAGGAAAAAAAATGGATGTGATCTGTAAGTACAGTTTCTGAGAGATTGTAGTTAAGAGCAGGGGAAATATGCTCTGGCATTAAAATGTGTCTAGATCCTGCTTCTGACACTTGGAAGCTGAGTGTTCTTGGACTAGTAACTAAACTTCTCCTATTCTTCAAATCTTAAAAAAGCCCAGTAATAGCCAGGCGCGGTGGCTCACGCCTGTAATCCTAGCACTTAGGGAGGCTGAGACAGGAGGATCGCGAGTTCAAAGCCAGCCTCAGCATCAGTGAGGCACTAAGCAACTCAGTGAGACCCTGTCTCTACATAAAACACAAAATAGGGCTGGGGATGTGGCTCAGTGGTCGAGTGCCCCTGAGTTTAGTCCCTGGTGCCAAAAAAAAGGCCAGTAATAATATCCATTCCATTGGGTTGAGGGAATAATCAATGTAAAATACTTCCACTATCTGTCATATGATAAGTACTTATTATTATTAAAAACAGGAAGCAATTTCTTATTTGTATATCAGCCTTTGATAAGACAAAGATGCTTACTGTGTCTTAAAGACGCTTTTTAAAAAAGTCAACTTTCAGGAACATTGCCTCTCCACACTATTGAATTTCACGACAGCATTTTAATATCAGCATTTTATTTTTATTTTTTTATTTTTTATATTTTTCCCTCTTGCTTGGTCTGGAATAGAACCACCAACACACAAAGCACTTTATAGGCTGTGTAATATCTTCTGTCCTTCTCCAGCTCTGCAGGATGTAAGCCGATTTCATGAAGCAGTTAAGAAAGAAGTCTAAAACGAGGGACACTCAGAACACTGGAACATGTGGCTCCCTCTCTCATGTGATTTCACAGGGAACCCTCAGGTCATGCTGTCTCTGTGGCTGGAGTTCCTCAACCCTCAGAAGAGGATTTTTGACTATAGCATTGAGGTGAGGCTGAAAGCACATGATCTCAATGGAGGTGCTTTACCTGGATGGTGACTGGGACATGTTCCTCAGAGCACATTCTTGATGCTCCCTCCTGCAGGGTCCCTTTCAAGAACCCTCCTCTTTCCTTCCTGGTGAGTCACTCACAGCTCTCAGAAAGCTCCAAATGCCCTCTACCCTCACCTCTGCGCATCTGAAGCTGCAGCATGTTTATATCTTTCTCGCACAGCTGACGCCCCTCCTTCCTATGCTGAAGGTTACAATTCTCAGTCACAGACTCCTGCTGCTTCACAATTTCAGTGACTGACAAACGGCATTCTGTTGCAAAGACTGCTCTTGCAAGAGCTGGCTTGACATCCCCCCCTTATCCCCCACCTTTTGCCTTTTTCCTCTTACTCGCTGTGAAGCCCTAGAGAGTTTGTATGGATCTCCTGCTCAGGGCTGGAGGAGCGGAACAGGAGCCATAGGGCCCAGAGATAGAGCATATTTCTGTCTTGATCACTAGAGGCAAACCTTTGCCCAAACACCTGTTTGTCCATGTTAGACTCTCTGGTTCTGCTAAATGCTATTCTACATCCAACTTTATTCTCATAGTATAGTGAGGTAGGAAAAATTTCCTCTTTCCAGATCAGAGAATAGAGGACCAGAAAGGTTAAGTAATCTCTCCAAAATCACACACCTGGTAAGTGGCAGCTAGAATTCAAATGCAAATTTGACACTCAACCCCATGTTCTTTTTCCCATCATGAACCACCTCCAGACTGTGAAGATGAAGATAACTTTGCACGCTCAATCCAAGAGGTATTTTGCATTTGTAGCAAAGAAAAAAATTCAAATAAATATTTCCCAAAGAAGATCTAAATATTGGAATTCTGGTGATAGCACTAATGGAAATCAGCCATTGCATTAGCTGGCAGCTTTCCTCCTTAATCTTCTCGTCTCAAAGACCCAGAGGTTATTTCTGATTACATCAGCAGCCAAGCAGATCCAGTTTAGGAATCTCGAAACCACATATGTGACTCACATGTCGTTGTTATAACAGTAGGAAACACATTAACTCAGCTTTAAAGAGCATTCAATGAAAAGTCCAGTTTCCAGAAACCAGTTTCTCAGTGCACTTGAAGCACACAATCTAAGCCTTACTCCTGATGACAGTATCTTTGCGTGAGGCTGTACCCTGTGTGACCAAGCAGCTTAAGAAGGCTGTATTTGCTTTTATAGACTTTGTCCTAACACATTCCAGTAAACTTA
>PVHX01013761.1:0-53298 GCA_004024805.1 Geosciurus inauris
GCTTTTATAGGGAAGGAGAGGAGGTGTGGCAAGGCAGTGGGCATGAAGCCTGCACGCTGAGCAGGGTCTTTCTCACCCAGGGCATGCAACACTTCACGCCCCGCCCCTGGCCAGAACATTGCAATGGACCTCAATCTCCTGAGACTGGTGTTTTCATTTTACTCAGGAGGGATGTTATGAAGTCATCACATGTTCTAGGGGCTGTAAATCTAAAGAAAGATTATTTAAAACCCTTTAGGTGGGCTATCTTTTTAGAATTTAGAATGCTGGGCCAAAGGGTACAATCCTTGAAAAATGATCAGAGAGGAGAACTCAACCAAGGACAACTTTCCAAAGGAGCTGTCCTGTTATACTGAAAGCCCAGAAGTGAGTAAAAAAGATAGATTTACTTCCCACAAAGAAGCTCATAATCAAGCAGAAAGGGTTAGACAAATGTTTCCAAAATTCCAATAACATGTAAAGTGTCTTAATCAAACATAGTATGTTCTCAGAACACTAGAGGGACATCCTAATCCAGAGAAATGTTTCCTGAATGTGTTGCCACAAGCTGAGTTGTGAAAGGTAAAGAGATTTAGATTAAGAAGCCACATATCATCTCAGACAGAGAAAGAAGCTTATAGCCTGAAGTCTGCAGAGAAGGGATCTACGTGAAGTGGGAAGTCAAACTGGGTAACATTTCAGAATTTCTCAACTTTGAAGTTTTATTATTCATTATCTTTGGAGTGAGTACTATCAATACTGAAACAAACAAGTGTGTCAAAATAGTTTTAAAAGAAAACAAAAAAGCTTCCTTTTAAGTCTAGCATATGTTCATCACTGCTAACGACATTCCTTCATGCATTAATATTCTTTGACTCTCTTCTTCTTTGAACATGCGTATACCATGCAACAACTTAGAAGTCTGCATAGGGGATGCTGTGGATCCAAGGGTTCAAAGTTTCATTTGCATATGATAAATAAGTCTAGAAATCCCATGTACAACATGAAAACTGTGGTTAATAATAAGTTGTTACATACTGAAAATTTGTTAATATAAATTTTAGATTTAAGATGGATATGTTAATTTGCTTAACTGTACTAATTATTTCACTATGTGTATATATATATATATATATCAAAGCATCATGTTGAACCTTAAATAAATGTATATATACATAAAATTTTTTTAGTTCTATTTTTTTAAATGATGTGCTATTATTTTTTTATATACTTATTTATTTTATGTGGTGCTGAGGATCGAACCCAGCATCTCATGTATGCGAGGCAAGCACTCAACCGCTGAGCCATAACCCCAGCCCCTATACATACAATTTTTAAGAAAACAGATGTTTGTGTGAGACTTTCATGAGGAAACCATAAAAAAATGGGAACAAGAAAAATAAATTGAACAAATATTTATGTATCCATTGTATATTATGCACAGTGATGGTAAAACAGATAATTGGAATAATATACCGCATTTAAATTTGTCATAGCTGATCCATAATATTTAATAACATGTAACTTTTAAAATTAGTTTGTGTTTGTTTTCATGGAAGAAGATCTATGATATATGATTGAGTAGCAATTTATAAAAATGTGTATATAATATGATACCATTTTTGTTAACCACATAACAGTTGTATAACTGTATGTGTATGTGTCTGAGTTTGTTTTGAATATACATGTAAAATTATGCCAATCAAAGGTTAATCATCATTGTTACTACTGAGATTTGAGAGGAAAGAGGTTGTAAGTATCTTAACGTTTAAAGAAATTTTAAACATCTCATTTATTTTTTTTTACAAAATATTTTTTAAAATATTTAAGCATAAAATATTTTATGTGTGCTTTATATACCATATGTTTATGTTTAAATATTATTATTGATGCTTAATTAATTATTGTGTCTGCTTTAAATATATATAAACATAGATATTATCTATCATCTGCCTGTCTGCTCAACGGTTTTAAGTCTTTTAATTTCCAATTGTAAATACTATATTCCAAATATAGTCAATTGTATTGACTGTATTTCCTTTCCTGTGTCTGACTTGACATAATTTATTCCTTTGGCCATGTAATGATTTTCATGACCGTGAATATCTCATGAATTCTCTGAGTAGTTTATATGTGTCATTTTAAGAATAAAGTTCAACACTTTTGTAACATCCAACCATAGCCAACCATAACCCTAAACTTACCAGTACCAGATTATTTTGGCAGACTGACCAAGATCCTTCAAAGCAGCAGGTAATGAATTCACTAAAATAGTTCTTTTGATTTATTTCTATCATAGAAGACTTTGTAGCAACATCTTATAGTAAAGAAAAGAAAGATTGTTTTCCAATGAGAGTCACTTCCTTGCCTGACCATAGCCAGGCCATAGGCAAGGTACTTTCTGTCGCTACACCCAGTTTCCATAAGAGAGGAATAAGCAAAAGAGATAATGTATGCTGAGTTGCTTCATAAAATTGACAAATAATAAGCAAGGAAATTTTATTTCCTGGATGCTATTTTATTGTTTTTGTTATTATACAGAAAACTCTTAGAGGGCAAGATGATGACTAATACCCCTGGGAATCATCTTCATGTATTTATCCAACAAATGTTTATTAAAAATAAGCTGTGTTCCAGGCAATGATTAGATGTTGGGGAAATATCTGTATAAAACCATAAAGAAGTATTTACCCTAATGGAGTTTACCTCATAGTGTAAGGAGACATGCCACCAGATAAATAAATAATTAAAATATACGGTATTACATTCCATTAATGCTAAAATTTTCATCATACAGTCAATGACATTTCATGGTTGAATAAGTGTTTCTAGGCATTTTATTTCTCTTCTTCCAGTGATACAAACACAACTGTTGCATCTCATAGCAATTGATTTCTAATATTTGACAATAGATGAGGGTTAAAAGCAGGAAAGAGATCAAAGAAGTCATCAGACAGTAAAGAATGCATTCCTCATAGAGTTTCATAATTCTGTGGGATTTAGTTTCAGACATAAGTCTGCATGATTTGAATCACAGGTCTCATTGAATCCTGCTCTTTGCTGTTCTTGGGGACCCTGGAATAGAAAAGTCCCTTCAGTGATCCACCTGAATTCCTCAGAGTCTTCTACGTGGTAATTATTCATCAAGAATTTAGCCAAAATTTTTAGTTCTTCCAAACTTTTAGATTATTATAATCTCACTTTTTTGTGACAAAATGTCTAATCACTAAAAATCCAAGATACCAGGTACACATTTTAAATAACTATCTTTATTGAAGGCTATCTTTATTAAGGTCAACTTTTGTAAGAGGGCTTGCTTCAAATGAATCATCTATACTTTTCACAACTCATCAGGCTAGATGTGATCATACCTAATTTGGAAATAAGAAAAAGTAAACCATGAAGAAGATACATGAGGACTACTTTGGCATAATGTATTTGGGCCTCCAGAGCTATTTCTTCATTACTGTACCAGGATCATTAAGAACCTCAATGATGCCTCTGACATTGGGTAGATTCCTTCATAATAATGGAAAAAAAGAAACTTATCAAGAGCCTTTAATATTCTAGGTATTGTACTACAATATGTCAAACAGATATTACAGCAAGAAATGGGATCTTAACATTTAAAAAAATTTGATATAAGTAGAGTTTATTGATTCTCCTGTACTGTTATCAATTAGAAGTGTTAACAGAAGAAGTTAGTTAAAATTCCACAGTACAACAGAAAAAATGGATTTTGGAGTGAATGGATCTAGAATCAAACACCATCTCCTGTCTCATGTTAATTTGCATATAGGACTCTATTTTCTGAGCCTATTTTCTTATCTATTAGTAGGAGAGAAGGCTGCCTGCTTCCTGGGAGGACCAAGAGAAATGCTTAAATGTAACCTAACCTTGTCTACAAAAGGCCATTAATACTATTAAGTCAATATTTAGGGAAGAAATGTGGCAAAATGTAAAGGCCACGGTAGGTAGAATAGTGGTCTCTCAAAGAGGTATGTGTCCTAATCTCTGAACCCTGTAAACACATGATATCATATGATAAAGGGCAGTTAAAGTTGCAAATGGGTTAAGGTTCTAATGAGCTGACTGTAAAGTAGGAAGATTATCCTGGATTACCTGTGTGGACTCAATATAATGGCAAGGACCCTTAAAAATAGAAAAGGGAACGAGAAAGCTGGAGAGATGGCAACATGAGCAGGACTGAGGCTGATATCATGAGCTTTAAAGATGGAGCAAAGGGCCATGAACAAGAAACACAGCAGCCTCTAGAAGCTGGAAAGGACAAGGAAATGTATTCTCTCCCAGACACTTGAGAAGGAAAAACACCTGGATTATAACCAGAGATATTTGCTAGAGACTCCTGGTCTCCAGAGTTGTAAGATAATGTATTTGTATCCCTCCGACTACCAAATTTGTTGTAATATGATATAGCAGTGATAGGAAACTAACACAGAAAATACTAGCTAGAGAGCCTGGGTTCCAGCTCATGCTTTGCTACTGACTAATGCCATTATCTTATAGAACATTTTTAGTCACTCCATGTCTCATTTTTTCATTTGTGGAAAGGAAATGATAATACCTGGCACCTTTTACATCGAGGAATGAAGAGAGTTCACATATATCTTAAGAATATACAATAGTATTTGACTTACAGAAACTACTCAGTAAGTTGTTACCACTTTCTTAGAAGCCAACATAGGTGGTCTGGGTGATTTGGTTTTCATTCCTTTAAAGGCTATAAAGTCCTACACATCTCTATTTCTAAACCATTTGTTGCATAAGCTTGGAGAATGGCTAATAGAGAGCAGAACTCACATGTAGGAAGGAAAATTGAGGTCATGCTGGCAGGAAGGGCTGAATCAAGAGAAAAAGAAGGCTCAGTTGGGACAACGAGAAAAAAGAAGCAAGGCAAGCGTGTAGCAGACTTACAACAGTGGCAGAATGGTTGCCATTTTTAACCCAAAATTTCATCACATTTGCCTTTAAAGAACAACCCCGTTGCTTTCAATCATGGGTGTAGGGAATGCACATAATTATTTGTCATTTCAAAAAAATTAAATGTAAAAGAGCCACTGAAGTTATCCATTCCTCTCTACTAAACTTGAAACATCAAAAAATAGATGTCCCTGGCATGATAACATACTGAAGTCATTTTGAAAGAAAATTAGAATTTCCATTCCTCATTTTCCCTTCTCCCCAGTAAGGTTTCAAGCAGATGGGAATATCAATTTAGTTACTTGACATTTAGAAGCATAAATGACTTAAGAGCTTCATGATCCCCTCTCATTGAAGCATATTTGATAACATCTGCCCAACATCTTAAACGCACATCAGAGCCAAGTATGATTTAACACTAAAAGAATGGCTACAATCCAGCACCCTAGGATGCCATAACTGTCCTGATACTAACATAAGCAGTAGTCATATCTAATGACAAGTACAACTTATTATTTTTGAGTAGCTTTTTTTTTAACCATAGATAGTATGTAACTATTAATTTTAAGGAGTTAGAAATGGGATGTATATGTAATTTTTTTCAAGGAGAAAATGATACTGCTTATGGGAAACTTTATTCAAAGTTCTAGAGAAAAGAAAATCTATCTTATTTAAGCCCTTATTAGAGAAACTGAAAAATATTGAACATCATGACTAAAGTCTCATTCTTAAAAATGAAAAGCTCTCTCTTATTATTGTTTTTTTCTGCAGACATGCCACCACCTTTACTAGAAATTCTAATTCTTTTTTCATGTAATAAATTACAGTACTTCGTTTATATTTTTACATCAGTAGTTATTAGTCTCAAGCCAGGTACATAAAAATATATGTAGTCTGATCTTCCCGTTTTATAGCATCCTTTTAAAGAGAAGAAGGGGGATGTCATTCCTAAGACATTTATGAAGACTTATTGGGTAACCTCCAACAGTAAAGAGCCATAAAACAATTAGCAGCATTCATCAAAATCACCAGAACAAATAGGGAGCAAGCATCTCTAGACCTGGTATTCACATCTAAATGAAATATAAATCTCTCCTAATGCTTTGAATGTGGACATTGGCTAATGAATAGTATTAACTCCTTCAGTATTGTGCCTTCCATGGTGTTAGGTGTGAGCACATACAGCCTCTATGTCCTGAGAAACTATAGAACAATCAGGACTCAATAAATTTTTGCTGAACAGACAGATTAATTTATCTATTGATAGTGCTCTGCATTATATTGCCCTGCCTTACAAAATAGAGGAATTTCCACATACATGTGGTCTCATTGGGATTTAATTTAAGTCCCTCTATTACATAAATAATGACAATAAAATTTGGAATTCTGAAATTTGAAGTAACCTTAAACGTTACCCCATCCAATACTCTGATTTTCCAATGTGTAGGATAATTTTAGCATTTTAGTAGTGTTGGGAGCTAACAAGTCATTTAGACAAAAGTTTGACAAAACACTTCATGAGAGATGCTTTCATGTATGAAACTGTGTGAAATGTCAATAGTTTAATTGAAGAAATAGCTTTCATATTACATTTATTTTCCATGCTTAATAATATGTATGAGTATATAATGTTATTCTGAAGATACCTGTGGATTTCTAATTATTTTTAATACCCAAAGATTTTTATCTGAATGAGGAATACACATGTACATACAGGCACACACATGCGCACGCACTCACAGAATTTACAAGGACATATATGATACCATTCATAGCTGTTCCAGAGGCTATAGTTAAGATCAGAAGGTATGATGGTATCAAATTGGCTGGGCTAAGGGATGCCCAGATAGCTGGTGAGACATTGCTTCTGGGTATGCCTGTCTTGTTTTTTCTAGAAAAAATAAGTGTTTGAAACAGTAGATTAAGTAAATAAGATCCATTTTTCATCAATGTGGTGAGCATTATCCAATCTGTTAAGGGACAAAAAGGTGGAGGAAAGGTGAATCTTCTCACTTAACTTCTTGAGCTATGACATCTGTCTTCTCCTGCTATCAGTATTGGTGCTCCTGGTTCTCAGGAGATTGAATTTAAATTGGATATACACCATCAACTCATAGTTCTCAGGAGAACTATGACTAATTCAATAGGCTATTAAAGAAATGAAAATGTTTGATTCGGGAACAGGAAAAAAATCTAATATTTAAACTACTTGAAGATAAAATGTATGTTCCGATGATATTAATTTAGCTGTTACCCAATATATTTGATCTAGTAATTAAATTTAAAATTTAAAGTTATATACTGGGAATTCCTTATCTCTTAAACTCTGTAAGAATAAGTATCAAACATATTCATTACCAAGTTCATTATTTATCCCCTTGCAGGTCAGATCATCAAGAAATAATTGACAAAGTATGCATTGAAGAAGAAATGAAATAAAAACTTGGGTATTTATAAAGAGAGTTATACCTGCTACGATTTCTAAGTACAAACAAGAAGGTAAAACCAAAGCATTAACTAAAGAATAAAGTCAGGATTGTGGCAGAAAGACAAACCTTGTGACATATTTTTAAATTGACATGGCATAATGACTCTGGACCAAAACATACCATAACTTTTTGTTCCAGTGTAAATCTGTCTCTACTTATCCTGACTTTATATAATTTTGTAGCCTTTAAAAAGGAATCGTCCATTGAGGACTTCAAAATGGTCATTTGATGTTTTGTTGCCCTTCATATTCTTTCTCTCTTCTTATAGTAACAACATACACTTTGATTTGTATATTACTTGCATCCCAACATTGAAGCCTGTATTAGCTATCTATTAGTTACCATAATGACATGTCTGATACACATACTTACAAAGAAAGGGAGGTTTATTCAGCTTACAGTTTTGGAGGTTCAAATAACAAGATCAGGTGGCTCCATTGACTTGGCTTCCTGAGAGGTCAATTGATGGTGGCATACTTTGGTGGGAGGACAGATAAGAGTGAGTAGACACCCTCTAAACAGGAAGTAAAAGAGAGAGACTGGGTCCTACAAAAATCTCTTTTAAGGGAAATGACTTAAGAACCTACTACCATGACCAGTACAGGCAAACTTGTGGTTCTAGCAAGGGGTGATGGGGGCAGGGGGTAGAAAATAAAAGATTCACACATGAAAATTTTGAAGATAAAGCTGGGATCAGGTGGAGTGCTTCTCTTGGATGCAGAAGCAGATCTAAAGAGTTACACCAGCAATCTTTATTTATATGTGTCTCATTATCAGGTTAAAGATTATGCAAGCATTATTCTTTGTATTCAGGAAAGTTATAGAACTAAGAGCATTTATGCAGCTTTTCCACAGTTGCAATCCATAGTTGAAATGTGCAATGCTAGAAGCTTCGTGTAGTGCTCAAGAAGGCCCACTGTTTAAAGTTATTGTTAAGAGGGCAGGCTCAGGAGAAGCAGAGCTGATGAAACACTGTGGTGGTCTAGCATAAGAATTCCTCTGTCCCCAAGATATCAAGGCCTGATATCAAGGCCAAAGCTGATAAGACTCTTGCACAGAGCCTCCTTCGGCAGGGTTTTACCATAGCAGCTAGGCATTTTATTTCCTTGCACAGAAATTTTCCCAGGCACCAGATATGCCACATTCATGAAGTCATCAGAGACCCCCCAATATCAGTCACTGCTCTCCTATTCTCTGTCACTGCTCTCCACAACCTACCACCAGACCTCACTTCCCAAAATTCTATCATTTTCCAATAGTGCCACCTCTGGACCATGCCTTCAATCACAACAGACTATTGGTATATACTCAAACACACCCAAACCATAGCAGATAGAATTTGGAAGCATTATCAAGCATGGTGCACTACCCATTCACAAGAAAAATAGGGAAGACAGCTAAATTTAGATGATTATCCTCTGTCTCAAACTTGACAATAATGATGAAAATACTGAAAATATTTGGAATGGATTCATAGTGGTGGTAGTATCCAAAGACGCTGCCCAACAGTTTTTGAAACTTGGATGTCATGAATTATCTGTTTTTCAACTTTGTTTCATATTCATCCCTATATCATTCTGGTAATTCAGTTTCTGGTTATGTTAGCTATAGCCATTGCTATAAATAGCAATAGCTACACCTATTGCTTTAAATCAAGAAATTATAATGAATACAGAACTTAATATTTGCTTTATTTGCAGGTTTTAAGTGAGGGCTTTAAAATCTCCATACCTGAATTTATACATCAATTACTGATCACATGATGCTCAGCATATTCCTTGCCCAACTATGCTTCAGTTTTCTCATGATGATAAAGTAATTTAGCAAGAAGAATTGGTACAGGGATTAAATTAAATGGTGCCTGTAAGCATATGATCCCTATGCTAATAGAATTTGTATTGTAGAGACATTGATAAGAAAATCCCAAGTAAATATATGATATTTAAATACTAAATCAAATATATCAGATGACAGCTAAATATCAGGCATTCAGTAAATAGTCAGTAAATGATAGCAGGCTAATAGGACTATAAAAAGTAAGGTGGTTCTTCTTAGGGGTATTATAATCCAGAAAGGAAAATAAAATTGTCAGTTTTCCAAGAGTTTCTACAAAGAGCCTTAGCACGAAATACTGAATAGGCATTGATATGTCATTTCCCTGGTTAAAAACAAACAAACAAACAAACAAAAACTTTTCCTAAGTTATGATTTGTTCAATAGTCGATGTTTTCATTAATATGTTAGTGTTCCTTTATCTGATTTTATTTTCTCCTCTTGACATCCTCATGACATTGGAGATTCAGGTTACAACCAATAGGATCTGAAACTAAGAAATGTAATAGTAGAAGTGGGTTTTGAATCACCCATGTACAAAATATGGTGTAAGGGATATCATCCATCATACTCTCTTTATTATATTCTTTCTACTCTTACTCACACTTAGTGGAGAAAGCAGTTCTAGTAATCTTACCTCTACCCTTGTGCTGACCTTCCATTTAATCTTAAATAGAAACACAAATCTAGTTTGCATTCATAGAGAGAGCTGTGTGTGCAGCCTTCTGTGGCTGTAACTATTGTAGCTGAAGTTTGTTTTCTGTTGGGGTAGCAGATAATTAAAGTATGTGTTTGCTGATCTATGCTCCTTCCCCGTGTTTATCACCTCTGCAATCATGATCTTGGAAGAAAAAAGTGGTCCCCTGCTGGAGCTGAGTACTGCTCATTGCTATATAAACCATATTAACATTCACTGAGAGGCACTGAGGTTCCCTTGGGGGCACAGGTGCATGAATATCCCTAGCCTTTGCCCAACTTGCCTCAATTTACCCACTTATTAAGTGAACTACATCCTTGCTACTGTGTAGAAGGGATAAGTATGATTGATTAATAGTTATGGGCTTGGAGATTCAAGGACAATGAGCAATAAAAAAGATACATTGTATTGTTTTGGTGGTGCTTTTTATTAATGTTGACTGAGAAGTATTGAGCCAGCCAAGCACACAGGGTTGTATTGATTTTCAAAGTGAGCACTTAACTGATGCATCAACATTAAATCTAAACATAATCCTTTAGTGGGAAAACAAAAGCCCTGATCTCCCTCTTCTAGCCAATTTCTTTGATGCAGGTTTATTTGAAGCATGAAGACTTTGGTCCCACATGTGTTGGAAGTCGCTCAATTCCAGTGTTCAAATAGGAGATGCTGCAGTGCCAGCGTCTGGCCTATCAGTCTTAAGAATTAATCTGAGAAAGGCCAGAGCCATGTGATGATTTTGCAACTTGAAGAAGTGAGAAGGTTGGAACAATTTAAATAATAATGGTTTGGGAGACATACAGATGTGGATTCCACACCTTGATTAGTCACTTCCCTTAAATAAGTTGCTTGTCATCTCTGAATCTTTTACCTTTTCTGTAAAATTGAGATGATCTTATCAATGGCCTTTGGTAACTTGCAAAGTTTAAATGCACATGCAAATTAAGTACCTGTTGGTTGGTTAGAGTGCAATAAGTGATCCCTCTCTTTCTCCTCTGTTTTAAAAATGTGTTAGAAGCTATTGGCTAAGGGAGGAAATACTTTCTGTAGACTACAAAGGGGAAGGCAACATTTAAGTAAGACCATTTAGATTTCATAAGGACATAAGGGAATATATGTAGTTACTTCTTAAGCAATCTAGAAAACTAAGCCCATTCAAATCCACTGTCCTTTTCCATCAGTTAAAGTCATATCAAACATAATAAACGTGGATCAATTTTTTTAAGAGATAATTTTCCTGAACTATTTATACAGTGACTATAGTTAATTGACTTCTGTGAGCATCAGCTCCCAAATGTGGTATATGTAGCAATAACAACTTACGAGTAGCAGGCATTGTACAGAGTGGGAAAGAACATCAATTGGAAATTCACAAATAGTAGTATAACAAAATATCAGGAATTAGTATTATGTGATTTTAGAATGACCGCTCTGGGATGGGACCTTTGAAAAGACTCATAAAAAAGTGATGAAGAGAGTCTTGTGAATATCTAGGAGATTGCATTCCCTACAGAGAGGCTAATTAAGTGCATCTGGAGCAGGCTGGTGTAAGAAAAGGAAGGAGCAATGGGACTGGGGCAGGGTTATCAGGGTGGAAGGGAGATAACACACCTGAGACATGGTCACAGGAAATGTAAAATGGATTTTATTGTTAAGTTCCATGAGGAAGTTTTGAGCAGTGGAGAGATACATTCTGACAACTTTAGGAGTGAGTGTGGTTTGTGTTTTGGAAGAGAAGCGTGGTTCAACATTTTATCTAAAGTGCTAAAACTGGAGCAGGGTGCATGTGTTCTGGGCCTCCACCCCCTCTACATCAATGATGGCAATTATGCCTGTGCTGGAAAGCATCAAAGGAGAATTGACACCTTAAGAGAAAGTAGTTACTGTTTTAAAGCACATATTCCATCAAAAAATATAAATATCTTAGAAGGGTGATTAAAATGTGTCACTCTTCCTACTATTTATGATACTCCCAAGTTTCCAGGAATAGCATGGGGTTTGGGGATATTTTACTAATAATTACGTGCTTATCCTGGAGAGCAGGCCCTGGATCTGTAGTCATTTATGTACTTCTAACTCTTATTACTGAAACTACAGCCATGTAAATTCAATAAATGATGACTAAATTAATACATTATAAAGACTTGTACATACACTATCATTGACAATCCATTGCTTTCATGTTTATTTTCATCTTATTTGATCCCAAGGATAATCCTGAAAGGACAGTAATAACATCTTATTATGCTTACTTAAAGATGAGATGACTCAGGCTTAGAAAAATAAGCAGATGTTCAAAGTTACATATTCAGAAGCTTCAAAAGTGGAATGAATGTAATCATATGACCTCTCATCATGATTCTATACCACATTTCCCACAAATGTCCTTCTGATCCTTACCTCCTGAGCTAACTCTAACTCTGCCAGCCCATATTCCAGGATTAATCCCAGCTAGAATCCACACGAGATGGCTGAAGGTCAATGCATATTAGACAAATCCCAAGTATATGAAAACAAATGTGTGGAGTAAAGGCCTGGGTAAATTTTTCGATATTAACAAGGTCCTTTGCTTGCCTTTCATGTGTTAGAACAGGATCCATTTAAATTAATTAAGTCCAGTAGGTATTAAATGAAGACTGTAATATGACAAATTGCCAGCTATCCATAGATTTCATTGCCAGCTATCCACAGATTTCATCCATTTATGCAATTTATAGTGTAGAGCTACATGAAGGCTTCTCAATGTACTGGAAGGTAAGAGGCTTGACATCTTCACTGTTCTTTTTACTATGGAAAACTGTGTGTCTACTCTACTGTGGATTTTATCACCCTACCAGACACCATTGTTGATTAATTTTTATTTGTAAAGATCAAATTAGCTTCTCTCACCATAACTTACACTTTGCCTTTAATAAACCTTGCAAGGTGCCACACGTACTCTTCGCTCACATTTGAAACTCCGGGAAATTACAGTCATTATTGAGTGAACATTTAAGCAGGTTTTTAACTACTGAGACTCTCTGGTGACAGACCTATCACCTCATCTGATCCCCTCACCTCTTCATCAGTGACTCATGGGGTCTCATTATCTTATGTGATATTTTAAAACTGAAGCAATTGTGCTAACACCAAGGACATCGCTCATTGCCACCAAATAAAAAAAGACAGCAAAAAATGTGCCGGTGTCAGCATGTGATGAGGGTCTAAAAGGGAAACAGATGCACAAATGATTTATCATCATCAATAGCACCTGTCAAGATGAAGTGAAAAGGGGAAAAAAATTAGAAACTCCTTCCAAAGTGCTAATGATACTGCTGTCCAAGATTGAACGGGCAAATACTGCTTCCAATATCAATTAGATTTTGCTATTTGAATTAATTTTATTAACCACTCAACTCAGAGGTTCAGAGGAGATTAATTTTCATATGTTTATTTAGCACACATAGAACACTAACTACAGCTTTGCACTATGAACTTTATCAATATTTAACTTATTTAAATTCAGAAATTCTTGGTCATTTTCCTTTGCTTACAGGTTCTTCAGTTTCTCTTTCTCCTTCCCCTTCTTTATTTTTATTACATATTTCTATGATGTCAAAAATCCAGCCTTTACTCTAAATAGTAATTGACACTCCTGCTCTTACTTTAGAGGACATTAAATAATTCAATACATATTTTTATCATTAAATTAATTTTATCATTAAAGTCAATTAAAATTTTTAATTCTAAACTTGCTACTGAAACTTAGTGACATCTGCAAAGAGGACATTATTTCAACTTTGGTTAATCTTGCAATTCTTTCATATTGATATGTTTCATGTTTCAATGAGAGAAAATAGTTGTTCAAAACTATTATAAAAAACTAGTATAAGACTATTATAAAAACCTATTATAAAACTGTTATAAAAATTGCTAGAAAGCATTTGTTTATAGAAAGAGTCTTGTTTATTAGAAGACTATCAAATATCCATCTCCCCCAATAAGTGATTCTTCCAGGCACCTGCTTTTTAAAAGAAAATGATTTGTGTTTTTCCCTTTTCTTTTTTTTTTTAATGTTTATTTTTTAGTTGTGGGTGACAGAATATCTTTATTTTATTATTATGTGGTGCTGAGGATCGAACCCAGTGCCTTATGCGTGCTAGGCGAGCACGCTACCACTGTGCCATAATCCCAGCCCTGTGTTTTTCCCTTTTCATCTACCAAAATCATCATTTGTTCGACTGATAAGTAGAAACAAGTTAAAAAGAAAGAGTGAATTTAAAAAAACTGGCCTATCTCTGCTTCTCAACTTGTCGAAAAATGTCGATCCTGAAATGAGACCATCAATCAAGGAATGTCAGTGTTGGACTTTGCGCAAGACTCGGTCTCTCAGCTAACATGTCCTTTGCTGTGATAAAATTTGAATATGACGAAGTGACTGTTTTCTCTGTGAGTTCTCTAGGCAAGTGAGGGGGCCGCGGGGGAGGGGAGACTTTGTGAGCTGTACCACCGGCACAGATACTGCTGTCTTCTCCTGCGTGAATGTATTGAATCGCAGTGACACAGCTGACAAAAAGAGTTATGTCTTCTCATGAGCTCGTGTTCTTTATTGCTCACATGGGCTCTCGAGGAAGGAAAAAAATACAAGTGAATTCAACAGGCTATAAATCTTCCATGACATACAGGATGATACTGTCTCCTGGTGGAAGAGAAGGCAAAGGGATTTGGAGCATCTCTCTACCATGGAACATGTGGGAAGAGGAAGGGGATGTTGCAACACCAAGGCTCTAGTCTGCCACCTTAGGTGGTCTTTCTCTTAGTTCCAGACCATGCCAGCAATGAAGAGAGATGATGGTGACTACCAACAATGTCACTGAACTTGTATATCTTTGCTCCTAGGATGCTAATTCTATTTTAAAGTAAGCAGTCCACATTAGTGATATGCAATGCCCTGTTTACATTATTGGGATGGGGGGAACAATAGACCAAAAACATTGGGAGAATAAATCTGGTGTAATATGGGTATATGTTAACAGTTCTCAAGGAAGCCTCTAATACATTTCTTTAAAAATATACACAAAGATCTAAAAAAAAGCAAAAACTACCAACTACAATTTAAAAAAAAATAAGAACATAAAGCAAAATGTGGAGTAAATTTCTAAGAACAACATAATCATGAAGATAGATTTAGAATAGTAGTATAGTAGTCTTACAGTCTTAAACTAAGATGGATTTAGATTTTTGTTTTGTTTTATTTTGTTTTGTTTTACTGAGGCAGTATATCCCAGATGGCCACAGTAGCTCTAAAGAGTTTGATTCACTGATGTTCCCCCAATTTTGCTCTCAAATCTAGGGAATGGGATTCTGCTAAAATAAATCAACATCTATCTATCAATCAATTACCTTCCACCTATCTTACCATCTATACATACACACACACACACATTCATGGACACAGGCATATATACACATACACACATAAGCACACATAAATAAATTATTGATTTATTTTCTACTGCATGGAAACTAAATTCTGAACAGCTGAATATATGTCTTTGTGCCTCTTATCCCTAACTATTCTTATTTTATGTTGGCTGCTTTCTTACTATGTACATCTATTAAGAGAATCTGTATTTGTAAACTTTGCTATCATTACAAATGGCCACCAAATCCCACTGGCTTACAACAACAAAGATTTATTTCTCACACATGTTTCATGTCAGCTGCAAGTCGATGATGGCTCAGCTATAGCTCTTTTCAACTCAGCTGTGTTCCAAAGATTTTCTTTATAATAAAATCTTGCTGAAGAAGCAGCTCCAATATGGAAGATGATATAATTTTGGCATAGGAAAAAATAATAGTTGAAGAGGAGCAGATTCAGCACCGGGCCTCAACTGACATATTATAATATGAAGATCACACATTTTGTTTCTCTCCTGAGCCTTTGAGAATTTGAGGTCACTTATCAATATTGCAAAAAATGACTAAGTAAAAGTGTGTTCTTAGAGATGGAAAACTTTAAAAAATATAAACAAATAACACCTGGAATTTGTGACATTGGCTTCAGGGCTGGGTATTGAACCATGAGGAAATTGTGAATGAAGATTGTAAAAATGACTTCTATTGGCTTTCTTTCTTTCTCCAACTGAGAATATTATACAATAGAAAAACATTTCCTAAGGTAATTTAGAGGGAAAACTGCATCTTTTTATGGCTTTAGGAAAATGAATAGCAAAGCTGAATTATAGTTTGCCTTGATTGCTATTAGGTGCACGTGGCACAGTACTAAGAAAGATGAGCTCAAAAGGCAACTGCCAGGTTTGCAAGCAAGAATTACCACTAAAGGAAATAATATGAAAAATTTGTACATCTGGAAGGTAGAAAGATGCAATACTTTTTTATCACCAAAGATAAAAAATAAAAACAGAAAAAAAATGAATTAAGAATGAGTAATTAAGCCGGGCACGGTGGCACAAGCCTGTAATCCCAGCACTTAGGGAGGCTGAGACAGGATAATCACGAGTTCAAAGCCAGCTTCAGTGACGTGAGGTGCTCAGCAATTCAGTGAGACCCTGTCTCTACATAAAAACACAAAATAAGGCTGAGGATGTGGCTCAGTGGTGGAGTGCCCCTGAGTTCAATCTCCAGTACCAAAAAAAAAAAAAAAAGAATGAGTAATTAAGTCCCAACTTCAGGAAAGACCAAATCAATGGCACGCTCATAAAGCACCTAGTTAAACTTTCTAAATGGAGTAAGGTTGGCCCCAGGAAACCTTCATTTCAACAAAATGCCTGGGGAAAAAATAACAACTAAAGACAGTTTTACGAAATTCAGGTAAGTTTGTAGTACTTGTGATTAAGTCTAAAGTGCAAGACAAATCAGAACCTAGAGTAGCCCCAGTATATCCCAGGCCCTGTTATTCACATCCTTGTATAATCTGCTACCTTTGATTATGGTCACGACACTGACTTCTTCCTAAACAATAAATTGTGAAAAATAATGGAATATTACTCTCATGACTTCATTAATAAGACTCCTTATTGCTAGTACACTGTGTCTAGAGATTCTTCTTTGTTGACTTGATTAATTAAGCAGACACACTGGGAAAGCTGATGTGTCAGGGACTGTGAGAATCCTGTCATTGCTGAAGGAAGCCTCCAGCCAACTCTTAGCAAGAATCCAAGTCCCTTAGAAATAAAGACACATGAAGATGAGCTTACTAACAACCTGAAGAGGCACTGAAGCAGATTCTTCCCCAGTGAAGTCACGAAGTCTAGCTGTCTCATGATGCAGACTCATGAGACCCTGAGCAGAAAATCCAGTTTAGTTGTACTTGGGCTCTAAACTTAAAGAAAATGTGTGTTAAGAAATGCAGGGTGGTTTTAACCCACTAAGTGTGCAGTTCTTATTATTTAGCACTAGGAAAGTAATGCAGTAATAGAGGTCCTAATAATATATATTATTCATATAATATTATATATATATATTAATGATATATAATATATATTATTAGAGGTCCTAATAGAAATACTAACAATAATAATATATACATATATACATATATGATGCAAAAAATCTACTGATCTTAGCAAAGATCTATATATACAGAGGGGAAGCTCAGAGTATTCCAGGCCTACTGTATGTAAACAGGTTAATGCTGAACACAGTATCATAGAAATCAGCCACCTTTTCATCAAAACTCCTTCATACATAGAACACATTGCATTCTTTACATCGTCCTTTGCAGAACTTCCCTAGGGTTCTGCACTTTTCCCATCTTCTGACTGTGTGACCTCGGATGGTCAGTGTTGCTGGGGAAAATCTTGTGTTATGGTTTAGATATGAGGTGTCGCCCAAAAGCGCATGAGGAGACAATGCAAGAAGGTTTAGAGGTAGAATGGTTGGGTTATGTGAGCCTTAACCAAATGAGTAAATTTACCCTCTGATGGTATTAACTGAGTGGCAACTGAAGCTGGGTAGGGTAAGGCTGAACGGGGTGGGTCCCTCCCTCGGAGCCTACCTTTGGGGTAAATATTTTATTGTTGCTGAGCACTCTCTCTCTGCTTCCTGATCATCATGTCCAGAGTCACTTTCTGCTACCACACACTTCCACCATGATGTTCTGCCTTACCTCAGTCCATAAGGAATGGAGCCAGCTGTCTATGGTCTGAGGACTCTGAAACCTTGAACCTCAAAATAAACTCTTCCTCCTCTAAAATTGTTCTTTTCAGGTCTTTTGATCATAGCAGAGTAAAAACTGATTAAAACATATTGGCTCTCTGAATAATTACATGGAGTAGCTCCTCTTGTTAATGCCTACTAAACAAATTTCAGTGAGCAAGAGATACATTGTTATTGAGTTAAACCACAGTGAGTGGGAGTTTGTTGTATCACATAGTGCGTAATGTATATATTGTATGTATTTTACCTAATGTGTATATTGAAAACATGATAAACCTATAAGCACTTCATAAGTATCTAGGTGGATAGCATTTTTAAAAATTAAAATTAAAAAAACCCACAAAAATGGGAGGGGGTTCTTAAAGAAACAAGGATATGTGTTTTAGATGTCCCTTCAATGATAAATAAGAGTAAATAGGGAAAAGTGGGAAAAAATAGAGAGCTAGGAGTTATGGCTCACAAAATGAATCTACCCACTATCTATTTTTATAAACAAAGCTTTATTGGAATGAAGCCACTACTGTTAATCTGTATATTGCCTATGATGGCTTTCACACTACAACCATAGTTAAGTATTGGCCACAGACTACATATTTCATAAAGCAGAAATTCTTAACATTAAATCCTTTACAGAAAAAAATTGCTCACAACTGGGTTAAACAAAACCAGTAGTTTATTTAATATTCTGCTTTGTGTCTTTATAAAATATATTATTTGACATTAATCATTATTTTTCTAAGAAGCACA
Source organism: Geosciurus inauris (assembly GCA_004024805.1). NCBI lineage: Eukaryota > Metazoa > Chordata > Mammalia > Rodentia > Sciuridae > Geosciurus > Geosciurus inauris. The sequence goes on from PVHX01013761.1 coordinate 18,844, forward strand.
TTATTTTTCATTTTTGTTTTTGAAGTACTGAAGATTGAACCCATGGTCTTATACATAATATGCATGTGCTCTAGTACCAAGCTACAGCCCAGCCTAGAAGGACATTATTTTTAAAATCCTGTGTAAAGAGTTTTGAGAAAAGAAAAACTGTATTTTAAGGAATTTGTACCCAAGTAAATTTTCATTTATTTGTGATGGTAACAAAAGGTCAAAAGGTCATCATTTGATATTTCACATATCTGATAATTTGAATAGAATGGCCTGGAGAAAAACAATTTGAAGGTGTATCATAGCAAGAAATCAAATCAATCAATCTAATCATATATATATATATATATATATATACACACACACACATACATACACATATATATATATATATGAGACAGCCTGGGTTTCACCTTTTGACCTTTAGATTACTCCATTAGGTCTGTATAGTGCCTCCATGTCCTCATGTCCAAAATGAGATTGATAATAAAGATCCTCTCATTAGTAAACTGAATATTACTGAATAATAGATACATAATCATTAGAACAGTGCATTATGCAATGTGAATTTTCAATATATTGTCAGTTATTATTAAGAGATCAAGAAAAAATAACATCAATTGTTATTATTGAAAGTTGAAAATAATAGCTAAAACTACTTTAAGGAGAATGAAACCATACTAGATAATGCATGCAGTTTAATGCAACTAACCTGGGTACTTAGAAGATGGGATGCAAAAATTGACACAAATCAGGAAAGATGTTTGACATATAATATAAAAACAAAATTATCTCAAAAACTTTCACTATTTCTCCATTTTAAATTAAATTGTCATGTGAAATAGCAATAAAGGACAGGTAAAGAAATCAATCTGAAACCATTTAAAAAATCTACCTGTTGAGGATGGGAGTATAGTTCAGTGGTTGAGGACTTTCTTAGCAATAGCAAGGCCCTGGGTTGGATGCCCAGCACTGCAAAACAAAACAAAATAAAAACAAAAACAACAAACCAACAAACAAAATGCCCAAACCCAGAATAAAACAAAGCAAAACCATCTATCATTTATGTATCTTAACCTACACATAAGCAAATATTTTTCATAAAACAATACTCTGTGTTGGTGACAAGGATTTGTTGATAATTATATAAATATGTTTTGATGTGAATGTTCAATTTGATAAAATCTTTCAGAAAAGCAATTAGGCAACATGAGGAAAACAGCTCATACTTGGATTTCTCAGTCCCTGATGAAGTCATCGATTAGGCAATGTTTGTCAAGGATAGATAACACCTCTGGAGAAAAGCAATCTATGAGACAGGGCTAGACATGGGTTTACTATGCTACCTCTTCACTCTTACACATGAGTGAAAATTTTTAGAGTGAACTTTTAGCGTGAAAAAATATATTTTTAAAATTGTATGTCCTTTAGTTTAACATTTCCTTTCTGGGAAGTAAGGCTCTGGCAGTCTTTAAAGTTGTGTACAAATATATTTGCATAATGATATTGATTAAATCTTTATTTGGATTGGGAAAAAATATACTTGACTTTAGGGTCATAAGTCACTTGTAGAAAGTAGAACATTAAGAAACCTTGAATTATTATGCTTACGAATAATTTTTAGTGACATGGAAAATATATGGGTGATTTTTTTGGTACCAGGGATTGAACTCAGGAGTAGTCGAACACTGAGCGACATTCCCAGCTCTATTTTGTGTTTTTAATGTAGAGACAAGGTCTCACTGAGTTGCTTAGTTCCTCGCCATTGCTGAGGCTGGCTTTGAACTCGCAATTGTCCTGTCTCAGCCTCCCAAAATTCTGGGATTACAGGCATGTGCTACGGTGCCCGGCTTGGGTGATTTTTTTTGTTCAGTTTCCTTACACTCTACTATAACTCATTAAGGTTTCTATAATAAGCATACATGCATTTATTTGGCAACCATTAAAGAAACCAAATGATATCTAGGTAAATGACATGCACTTTTACGGGAAATACAGTTTATCTTAAGTTTAAAGATGCTTATGCTAAAAGTTAAAGAGTAAACTAAAAAGAAAAAGTTACCTCTAAGAATTTTATAAATTTCTCAAGATCCTTGGAGATATCCCATAAAGATGAAGGCTCATTATTAGTAAGTGTGGTTTATTTGTTAAAAATGAAATTCATACAGTGAGTCAAATCATGATTACATTGAGAAAGTTACACTAGAGAAAATGACAGTAAGAGCAGTAGAAAATGCCCAGTCCAGGTTGAGATTAGAGTTCTAAGACCAAACAAGAAACAGTTAACCTTTCTGACTTTGGTTTTTACCTTTTAACTCTATGGCTTCCAATGACGGAGTAGATGGTGCACGCAGGAAGCTTTGATGTGACGTCCTGATAAGACCTTTCAGAAGAAAGTTCTACACAATTCTTTTATTTTTTAATTATAGAAGAAAGTTCTACACAATTCTGACTTTTATTTTTTAATTATTTAAAAAAATTGGATTTTAAAAATTTTTTCATTATTTGTTTAATAATAATTGCTTTCTCTTTAGTGTTAATTTTTAAAAAATTTTTGCATCTTCCTTTCTGAACTCAGAAGCATAGTACTCATTTTGCCCCCATAACTGTGTTCAACTTGTTTTTGGAGAAGCAACATGATGTGAAGGATGTAGCATGGGCCTCTGAACCAAATCTGTCTGAATTCAAGTTCTTAACTTTGCACCTGTGTAAAACTCAAGTTTTCTCTTTTAAAAAGCAATAATAGTAACACCTCAATTCCCTCTTGACAATTAAATAATAAAACTAAGTTAAAAACTGTAATTGTATCTGGCAGATGTTTGACCTCAATAAATTTATCATCGTTAACTTCTTTCTCATACACGTGTGTATTTCATTTGTGAAGAAATATTTTTGAAATTAGCATGCCTCTGACTAACTTCAACCAGGGTGAAATGTTTTTAAGAATGAATACTTATCTTGCTGATTTTCTAGTCGTCGTCAACCTGATTAATTGGAATATGCAGTTTTGAGGAGTTCATACCAGATGACTATAATTTCTCTTCTTAATCTTTGCCAAAAACTGAGGGATTTTTGTATTATTGTTATTTTTAAATCAAATTATTTTACAAAATATATAGCCCCTCCAATCTCCCTTCTGGAACTCACAGACACTCAAAGGTTAAAATTTAGTGGTTTTAACAGTAGGTAGCTTTACCATTCTAGTTAGCTCAGTCTCCCTGATGACCCCAGGTCTTCTTCATAGCAAGAATATCAACAGACATTTGCCAGGGTTTTCTTTTTTTTTTTTTTTCTTTGCCTATTTAAGTTCAGTTATCTGCTAAAAGAAGGTATAACTTGAGTTAATTTTCTAATCTATATCCTTTTTTTTTGTTATTTTTGGCACAGAGGAATACACTCACATCTATAATTTAATTTTTACCCCCTTCTTCCTTCTCCTTGCAGCTTTGGGTGAACATTCTGAACAAGGGAATCCTCTGCTGCAGATATAAACATAGCAAACTTCATGCCCGAGCTGAGATCTGGAAATATTGGAACACATATTCTGGTCATGCTTTCTCCCATATACTCTTCAGACTCCACACTATGCAGCTACTACATTTATATTTTATGCATACAGATATATATTGTTTAATAATTTATAGAGCTAGATACACTGCTACAAGGCAATGTGATGTTCTCATTTGATCTACTTTGGTAGCATCACTTTCTGTCAGGGAATTTACGGCAATGATGTGCACAGTAAATATTTAATAGCATTAGAGACATCAGAGTCTATTTTTCTTTGAAGAGTGCTTAATTATGTCAATTTCTCATGATGAGATGTTAAAGTCAGTATTATATGAATTTGGAGGAACTAGGTGGAGGTGGAGAGGTCCTTGTATATGTCCCCTCCCACAAAGAAGTCTGTGTTTATTGAGGCAGTGAGGCAGAACCTCAACTTCTTTAAGTTTGACCTCGCTATTTATTTCTGATACTTCAGCTGTATCTGAGCTAAAGTTTACCTAGCACTACCAGTGAAGAAGGGTTAGCTAAGCTAAACATCAGTGTAAAAATTAAAAAATAAAAAGAAAGCTACATTAATTTTTCCTGTCTTCTATATTCCAATATTTTGATAGATCTTATTTGCTTATGTGCTAGATTGAATTATATATTTATATTCAACAATTTTGATCTAAAAAGGGATAATTTTTATAGGTCAACTTAGATGCTTTCAGTACAGATGCTCTGATGATAGATGAAACATCATTTCTGTTGATTTCTTCCCATTGGTGACAAACCATATTATATTCTTGATACATTTTTTTTCTTTTCTTACATTATCACTATGACATTCTAAGCCAAGACTTTAGATGATGGAAAAGTTGATAGCACAAGCAATCAAGAACCACTTGGTTTTCCAAATAACTGCATGTATTTGGCCTCCATGGTGAGAATTGTAACTTGTAAAGCTCAGCAGTGTCAGAACATATGGCTTTAGTGTGAAAAACAGACTGCTGCATGGTCCTCTGGTGCCTGAGCACAGCTTTGACTCAAATATCTCATTTCAATGTTATATCCGCATTCTCCACATAATGAGCTTTTAAAAATATGTACTTTTTACTGTACAAATAAACAATATAGAACTTCAGGAGGTCTTCCCTTTGGAAAAGTGTGTTTGCAGAAATATGGTAATGCTTATTCTTAAAAGTAAAGTACATAAAATACTCATTGTTAATATTATTAAATACTGAACATAGTTTGTTCTTAATAATAAGAACATAGGATTTTCACAGCAAGTTATGGAGTTTTATTTGTAGATTTTTTGATATGTAGTAACTTTTGAAATCCTAGAAGAGGGTGGATAATATCAAATTTATCAGTCCATAGCTGAGTGTTGCAAGTAACTTTTTTACTAGGATATAGAATGTCTAAAGACAAAGTATATACATCTTCAGATCCACTAGAACACCTTATATACTAAATCTATCATAAAATCTGTGCTATAAAATACATGCTTATCAAATTGCATACTTCTCTGTATTGTGTCCAAGGGACTGATACCTAACCCATCTTTGAATTTCATCCTCCTATCAATAAAGGTGGTTCAGTGATAGACAAGTGACCCATTTCATCTTACTGGGACTTAATTCTATGACTTTTGATAGCATTGTTGGTAAAGATAATCTTCTTCCAAATGTATTAATAGAATAATGCAGTTCATGTAAATGCATGTACATACCAGATTATATGCACCATAATGGGAAAGTCTCCCAAGAAGAGAGTTGAAAGAACTTTAGAATCTGATGGAATTATTTGAGTGTTGGAATCTAGCTCTAATTGAAAGCTGTAACTAAAGTTTATAGTTTATATTTATAATTTATTATAGTTTTTAGGTTGTCAATGGCAACAAAAAACACATATGGATAACGCAAATGTAATTTTTTGAGTTTGAGTATCATTCAGACAATGTGATTGTGTCCTACACCCAATATATATAGTTCTGGGAAATAAGTCTTAGTAATCATACCACAAATACATCTTTACACTTAACTTATTCAAATGCAATTATAGGTACCTACAATCACACATACCACATACCCACATATGCACACAATTTGTAAATAGATCACATACATTGCATATATGCATAGAAATGCATGCATGTATGTAAAAGATTTAAATTATTAGTTAGTTATTCCTGCCTCAGAATGAGTATGAAATGGCAAGTATAAACAAGGTATGCCCTAAGATAATTTTAGAATGTGTGAGCTTCTTATACTACATTTTACTTTAGCATTTATAAGCTGAAATAAGTATTTTTTAATAAAATACATATCATTTTGAAGGGAACTATAATCTTCAGAAGCTTCTACTTGAGTCTTTGAAGCACTATCTATAATAGTGAAATAACTGGAGACTTAAAAATGTGACCCCCTTTTTTAAAATCTACAATAAATCTATGTAGTCATCAAAATGAGAATGGGCTTTATACATGAAAACTAGTTGGTGAATGAAGACTGCAATTTTGTATAAATATGTATAATTCCATTTTGGGGAAGATACATAAGTATGTCCTCTCTGTAATATCCATGTAACTCCCCATCACAAAACCTCACACACAAACTAAAAAGTAAAATAAAAATTCAAGGTTTTAGGAAGTACTGAACATGTCTTTTAATAGCGATTAACCTGAAGGCCTATTTGTTCATAAATATTAAAAATAGATTGTTGGAGTCTGCTACAATACTTACTTAATTTACCCTTTAGTTACAAGAAGAGGATGCTAGAGACCTCGCCTACTGAATCAAAATCCATTGACTATCAATTAATAATGGTCATAATAAACTGACTTCTCAGTTGGCAATATTTTATCTTCTCCCATGTATAATTCTTTCAATTTTCATTACATTCAAAGTAGTCAAAATACATACCAGAAGAGGCCATCTGCAAAATGTTGGCAATACAGAAAGAAATCGATTTTTGTTTAAATACAAAATGGATCTTTTTTTCTTTCATTGCTTAGATACAACTCCTATATTTATCTTGGTTCAAAATTTCTGTTGTGAGGCCAATTTAATTCAGTCACTTGGTAATGCGATCCTGCCCTTGGCCTTATGCTTGCCAAATTTGTGACTGGACTCTGGCTTTGTAACTACCATTTCAATTGACCAACATAATTGTATTACATTTGTGGAGTACAACATGATGTTTTGATATATGTAGACAATGTAGAGTGATTAAGTCAACCTCATTAATGTATACATCATCTCACTTATTTGATATTTTTGTGGCATTTTATTTGAGTTTCAAAATAACTTTTAGTTATTTTGAAATGTACATTATTGACTGTAATTTCTCCCTTATGCAAACGATCTCAAAATTTATTCTTCCTGCCCAGCTAAAAACTTGTAACTTTTGACAAATACCTCCTATTTCTCTTGCTTCCCTCAACCCATTCCTGGCTTGGTACCTTTCATTTTATCTTTTACTTCTATAAAAACAATTTTTCAGATTGTACACATACATGAGATCAAGTGGTATTTCTCTTTCTGTAGCTTAATGATCTTCACCTAATGATCCTATTTTGATATCTGCAGCTGTACTAATGGCTAGACCAGTATTATTCCATCTATTAACTGTTATATGCTGTGATTCCTACTTTTAGGGCTGCAGACACAGGATATGACACAGATCATTTGTTTCCAAAAGAATTTTCTAGCTCTAAGAAGTGATACTAGGGAAGAAATTGTTTATTCCATCTATGCACAAGGTTTTAAGTGCTTCCAAGAAATCTAAATTTGTCCTCCTCATTTAAAAGATAACTCTACTACCATCTATGTTTAAAAACTCTCAATAAATCTGAATTGCCATCTGGTTCCTCCTCAGTAAAATATCTGAGTACTCAACTGCTACCTGAGCATCTCTACCTAGAAAGATGCTCTGTACACATCTCCAGCTCAAATGCTAGACTCATGCTGTTTTTTATTCCATATCAGCCCCATCTATTCTTGCATTAGTTATAACAGCTAGTGAGTGCTATGTTGATTCTTTTACCAACTCTAGAATCCAAGAGGTTTCCTGAGTGACATTCCTCTCACAGCCTACATTATGTTCAGCCCTGTTGATTTCTCCTTCCTCTTTAATACAATTCAAATCAGTTTTCCACTTTTGTTTTCACTTTATTCTCTTTATTTTAGAAATGCCCCAGCCTCGGCCTGTGTCTGTGTTAAGAGTTCACCCTTCTCCATTCCCCTACATGCTGTCAACAAGTGGTCTTCCTAAAATAGAAAATTCTACATTTTGCCATCGTAAAATCACTCAGTGGCTTGATAATTCCAGGTAAAGCAGTCTACCATTTTTCATATATGAACCATAAATTAAAAATGAAAAGAGCTAAGAACACCCAGGATATGTCTATTATTTATGAATTGTCTATCTCTGTATTACTTACATTATATATGCTAGAAATCATACACAAAGCTCCAAGTAACATAAAATGACTATAAAGGTAGATATTTTTTGTTTTCATTCCGTTTTGCAATCAGTTGTTCTGAACATCTCAGAAGATGGCTCACATAGCTTGGAGTTCATTGTTTTAGTGGATAAAATCCACTCCATTCCATGTGTCATTTATTCCTTCGAATCTTTGGTATCCTGTCTTTTCTTCTACTATATACCTTATCATGATGATGTGTGACTTATACTTTTTGTCTGACAGGGACAGGCCATGGTTAGGTTTAAGATTCCATTTAACAAAAGCAAAGATCACTGAGACCAGTGCAGGTGGTCTTGTTAGTATTGTTGGCTTCGACAGCTTTGTGTGTGCATTTCAGTTCCTGACTGTCTTCTACCCACCACCGCAAGCAAAGGAATATGGAGAAGGTGTTTTTAGAGGAAAGCAACATTCATATTTAGGGTAGGTTAATCTATTTAAAATGAAGTAGCTGTATCAAGTTAGAATAATTTAAAAGTGTAATGAAATGGTCTCATGTGAAAAAAAAGGTTAAGTTTAAGGTTAAAAATAAAATGAACTTCTTAGGGCAGGGTATATTGTTGTCTTTCTCTTGCCAATCTGAGTCTTCAGCACATTATTTAGACTATATTTGCTAAATGAATTCATGTAAGTAAATAACTTAACATTTGAATTAATTTGGATTGAACTCTAACTGTTACATGTATTTCATTGAATTTGCCCTGTGCTTTTTGCACTTTAAGGACAATGTATTCTCTAACAATTGATACAATCTTAAAAATTGGTGAGGGGTTCTTTAAAAGGAGAAATAATTTTCTAGCATTTGGAGATATTTACTGCTTTAAAATCATAGTTATAAATTAAAAAATCAATTCACTTTTCAGGTCTAGTGGAATCTGGAATCAGAAAATTTTGTTTAGAGGCAATTCATGTAACTGCCTGTACTTAGAAAAATAATAAAGCTTAAATTCTGCACAATTCTGCAGTTTGGATTCTGGTTGTCCCCCAAGTGTTATGTTTTTATTTTTTTATGCTCTTATGTTTCTGCAAAAATAGATGCTGACAAGAATTATAATATTTTGAGAAAGAGTATTGCCATGTTATCAACTACTTAAATTTTCTTGAATTAGGAATATTAAAGGACCTGAAAACACATTTTCATGGTTTACTTCAGTCACATTTCTTTTATCTAGATGCCTGCTGTTTAACTGTCTTTGTGGAAGATAAATAAGAGCCTTGAACCCCTACTTCAGCACTGAGTCCCTGGGAAGCACATGGGAGACTGTGCAGTTTGCAAATTGTCACTCACTGCACAATTTCAAAAATATGGCCTCCTGAGGCAAGTTACAGAAAGATCTCAGGATAGTGGCAGGAGTTTACTGACCTGCATTTGTCACTATGGATTTTTATTTTTTAATTGGCTTTAGTACCAAAAATTGATACAGTTACAAAAGGAAAGTCGCTAGCATAAAACTAAATTAATTGTTTTAATTTTTGTGAAAGCAATAGCAAAATTGGCTCAAGATACAAACATTTAAAAATGATATTCCTCTTCCTCAAAGCTTATGCCATTGCCACTTTGGCCAGATTTCTACAATGAAAGATCATTATTCTTAGGGTTAATCTCATAACCCAAAGAGGCTTTGCCATTTAACATGCCATCACCAGTTTCCATTAGCTAGGTTTTTCAATGTGCCACAGAGACTCTCTTGTGAGTCTTACTTAATTCTCTAAGACTTCCTACATGAATGGAAATTACAAATAATAATAGCAATTAACTCATACAGGGAGATTTTGCTTTCCAAAGTGTTTTACAAACATGCTCTAATCCTACTGGCTAAAAATAAATTTGATTCCCCAGAAGTTTACAGAAAGGTTTGGCATTTGTTTAAAGATCACCTCTCTCACTGGTATAGGGGATGGGATACTCAGCCTATGAAAAAGAAAATAGAAACAACAAGGGGGTTGAGGGTCACAAAATGAGAAAAGTAGAGATAAATAATTTCCAGTGAAATGTAATGTGTATTATTGAGAGACATTTGTGCATAAGGCATTGATCCAGAGAGATGATCAATACAAAGATGAATTTTACCACCACCAAACTGCAAGGCTTTGCAGAAAGGGAATTTTCTGTCTTTCAGTTACATAATGCAAGTCTGCGATTAGAAGATTTTGTAGGTTGAAGATCTTCTGCCCTTGCCTGGATGTGACAAGACATAATGGAGGAGGTGGTACTTAAAAAGGATTCTGAAGAATGGGAAAATTTTCAATAATCAGAGTTGGAAGTACAGAAGGCATTCTCCATAAACACATAGATGTCAGCCCAGATGTGAATCAGTATTCAGATTGTATATCCTGGAAAGTAGCTCATGGAGCTGTTTAGCTGGAAGTATGAAAGGTCTTGGGGTATGAGGTGCTGGTGAGACTGGGAAAGGTGTGTCTGACTAAATTGTAGTAGACTCTGCATTCTAGTGAGGGAAGATAAGGCACCGCTCCAAAGGTGGTGAGAGTTCTTGAATGTGTTTTAGCACAAAAGTGATGCGATCAGATTTCTGCATTGCTAAAAGCAGAATTTTACAGCTGTGTTGAGAAATGTTGCGGCTTTGTGTTAATATAAAATGGGTCCTTCCTAGCGGCTGTAAAAAAAAATTCTGACAGAGGTGTAATACAAATGTGTATCCCATTCTGCCCTAGAGTCAGGAAGAAAGCCCATTAAGTGGTTTCATTCAAGACCCTCCGTCTATAATGAGAGAGCTGACATGGTTGCTCTGTCTGGAGCTTTTTGAATGACTGATGTTGCTGAGGCATCTAATTTAAACTTACTCGGATTTATCTGGCCTGAGGGAGTTGCTGAAATATTTTAAGCGACAAGGTGGGGATTAACTATTAAAGAGTGATAGAAAAATCAGTCAGGTGTCTTTTCTAAGAGGTAGCCAGGGCTTCGGGCTGGCACAGGGAGAATCATGGGGCGAGGGTGTGCTCCTTAGGGCTTCTGTTCCTCCAATTGGTATAATCAGAAGGTGTCAGACTCCCCAACCTGGAAGGTCTGGCAATCACCATAGAGGGCAGTGGACAGGTGCTCTGTGTGTTGACAGAATAGATCTCATGTCATCTTCCCAGTGCCTTTTCCTTAAGATGCAGGCACTGGACAATTGGAATAGGTTTACCAAGCCTCAGAAAGGCCTGCTGCTCCACTTTGAGATCAGAGTAGGCCTCAGATAGGACTATTGGGAAGCTTCTGGACAGCCCCATCTACTTGCTTGACTGATTCAAGTTTCTTTTTCAGCATCTCCCCATGTCTGCCATTGACTTGCACCACATTTGCTTTTCTAGGCAGGAGCTCCAGTAACTATAAAATTCCAGTGTTCTCAATAATCCTTCTTTCTTCAATAATGGAATCTGACTTTCCAGCTCAGTTCCTGCCTCTACTAGAGAGATTTTATTTCAATAAGCAAGAGTGGGTCTGGATTTCTATATTTTTGATAAATCTTTTCCCTAAGACTGATACAGCTATTCTCAAATGCATTTTCCTGGACTGTAAATTACATAAACATAAGTATCAGGTCTCTTTTGCTCACTGTTATTTTCCAGTGCCTAAAAAGTGCTTCTTACAAAGAAACAATTCATCATATATTTATTGAAAGAAGGAATAAGTGAATGAAAGAATGGACACCAGAATGAACACCCTGACTGCAGAGCACTCTGTCTCTCCTAGATCTTAGGTTTTAAGGATCCTGACCTGAGATTCATTGGCATTTCAGACATGTCTGTGCACATGCCTAGTAAAATGAATAGATGGACATTTTTAACTCAGCTTGCTCAGGGCCTTTTTGTCAATATGAGAAAGAAGTGAGGGCCAGTCTTTGCCAAGAAGGAAGCAGCAGTGAAGGGTAGTGAAAAGTGGTACATATGATGTCCAGGCCAGTGGTTTGAATGATGGTCACAAGCAAATAAGGACAAAGGAGAAACACCTTATTTTTCTGCAGAAGTTATCACAATCCCATAAGAGGATAAAGACAAAGAATGTAAGCTATTTCTTCACCACACCACTAAAGTTTGGAAATAGCAGAATTTAGTAATGTTGGATTGTACATTAATGAAGCAGCAGATAGCTACAATAGCCATGGTAACAGGGAGACACTAACTGACCAAGGAAAATTGTGCAATGATATTATGGAAAAATAAAATCATGTAAAAATACCTCCTGGGGACCATGAAGCCACTTTATTAGGGATTTTGTGGTGAACCTGAGCTAATCGAACAAGGACCATGTCAGTATAATATGATTTATGAGTGCTATTATATGATATTCTTAGCATTCATAGCTGGTAAGGCCTGAGAATATTGGGGTTGTATACACAGTCATTAGAGGTACAACACCTCTCCAGTTTCCCTGGGAGTCTACAGTTAATATAGTTTTAATCTCTACTCAGCTGGACTTGAGCTTACTTTAGGTAGTGGATGTGCAAAAATCCCTAGATAGGTTATATATACTCACTCAAATCCTCATACATATTCTTTAATAAGTACTCAAGATTCAGAGAGGAAGCTTCAGTTCTATGTTAGGCTACCTTCAATCGTCTTTGGGGATGACAAATTTACCAATCCTGCAGTGAATCTGCTAATTTATTCTTATGCTATAGACAGCTCCATGTAAACCATTGTGTTTTGTTAATCTCTTGGGTAGGAATCAGAATCATAGCATTGTGAAGCTTTGAAGCATAAGTCCACTGGGAGTTACATTAATCGGTCTCAGTGCTGACTCGTAGTAGTGTATAGTTACTTATCTTTCTCAATTAAGGATGTGGAGTATTCACTGGGACTATCAGTATGATTTAATAATATTACTGGTATTCCTAGTAGTCATTTTCCAAAATGGCTTATTTTATTGCCTCCTCTTTTTGCTACTCAAAGGAAGGTTGCACATGGAACTCCTGACATAGATGAGGTCCGGAATAACTGATTGGTCACTCATCCTCCAGATCAGGAGAACACAACATGCCATGCCCTGGCACACACAGGAGCCTATCCTCAGGAACAGAGTGAGTGACTGGGCTGTGGGATTCAGATTTTGTGGTACCAAGATGCTGGTGTCCCCTCACTTCCATGAGAGAATGTGACTGGCTTTTTGGATAATAGCAGGGTGAAAAGGAACAGAAGCCCTCTATGGAGGAATGACCAGGCACTATCCATATGGTCTTTGTGGTAGGAAGGGTTGTTTTTCTGGAGGGTCTTCTCTGCAGGGGTACCTTATCCTTCTTGGTTTCAAGTGTTAGGGAAGCATATAGTACTGAAATCTTTGTTTCCAGTCCTGCACCAGACAGTTGATGTATACTGAGGGCCTACTATGTGTTACATGCTGTTATAAGTGCTCAAAATAGATTTGTCATTTTATCCCTATATTTTGTCCATAGGACAACCCTAAACCAATGGGAAAACACTATGCATCCCCTCCTTTTATACACAGGTGGAAATGGCACTTCAGTTCCCACTGTAAGGGTCTGAATTTGAAGTCCTTCTCAGTACTTTCCATTGTGCCACTTTCCATTAGTATCAATAATGGCACTTAGGAGAGTTTGGACTTCTAAGTACAAATTTAATTTTAGGCTCCTTGAACTTTTGAGCTTGAATGAATCTTGGAGATCTCAGCGCACTCTGGGAATTAAAAAGGCAGTTATTTTGAAACAAAAAAAAATGTAAAACCTGGTACATAATAAAGCAATTGTAGACCAAAACCGAACTCATGCTAGTGATGTATAAGTACATTTTAAGGTCCTGGGGAGCTTAGTGATGCTTAAATTGAACAGCCTTTGCTACCGCTTAAATGTGTCCCCCTAAAGTTCATGTGTTGGGAACTTAATTCTCAAATTCATGCTAATGGTATTTGGAGGTACGGTTTTGGGATGTTATTAGATTAAATGAGGTCATGAGTGCAGGGCTCCCATGGTGGCACCAGTAGCTTCATAAGAAGAGGAGACACTGGCTTCATCTCACCATGTTGTGCCCTCTCCTATTTATGATGCAGCAAGAAGGCCTTTAGCAGATACCAAGCATGTGCCAGCACCATACTCTTGGACTTACCAGCCTCTGGAACTGTGAGAGAGAAATTTATGTGCTTTGTAAACTACCTAGTCTCAAGGATTTAGTTATAGCCACAAAAAAAAAAAAAAAAAAAAAAAACTAAGCAGTGATATTGCTAATATGAAAATAGTATAAACTATTTAGGACATGTTTTACAAGGTAATGAAGATATTCCCATGCAACATAATTCATGCATTATGAAACTCAAGATTTGCTGACCTCTACAATCTGGGGATACCAATACAGTCATGTTCATATGAATAGAACACATTTAACAACCTTTTATTCCCACTTAGTCAGCTGTTAGAAGCAGTCCCAAAAATATTTGTGATATTACTCAGAGAATGTCTCAAATATTTTTTACAATAAGTTCTGTCAGAGTAGTTAGCTGAGTACTCCCTGGCCCACCACAGTTCATTCCTGGGTTTTACTGTAGCCATAGCAGGGACCAGGGACCTCCTCTTCTGTCAGGCTCCTCAATCATGTCTTACTGAGCTCCGCTGCTGTCTTTTCCCAAGCAGGTGATTCATCCATATTGATCCCTAGCAGCCATGAGGTGTGTGACAATAGGGAGAGAAAACACCTTTATTCAGGTTTACTCCTTTAGAATGATTCTAGAATGGTACTGGTTTTCTAACTTTGTCATGAGATGATTTAATGATTGTTTTGCTTTCCCGAGAGAGTACATCCTCTTTATATTTTCTCTTTATAATCAAAGTAAACAAAAAATTCCTCTTTCAAAATTCAAGTTTCTGCTAGTATTGTTGTTGTAGGATTTCCTAACTCTGCTGCTTTAAAAAAGTACTGTGCAATTTACACTCAATAAAACCCACCTTTTGGTACATAGTTCTAGGCGCTCTGACCATCACGTTGTATAGTCAGGTAGCAGCCGCCCAATCAGGGTATAGAAAAATTCCATCAGTACCAAAAGTCCTCTGTATCCTTTGTTGTCATCCCTTACCCCACCTTCAGCCTCTGGCGTTTACTAATCTGTGTTCTGTTCTTCTATTTTTCCTATTTGAAAATGTCATAGGGATGCACATCCTGTTCAAAGACAAAACAAAATTTGTTTTTATTAATGACAAAGGTGAACATAGCCTACCTTTGCTTGAGACTATTTCAGCTTACACCCAATTATCAATAGCACCCTTTATCATTCCCTTAGTCTGGATAATGAATTAGAACATTATGCTATTTATCATAGTTCACACACACACACACACACCCATAAAGAGCTGATTTGAGGTCACAAGTCAGGAAAAAAAAAAAAAGCTCTTCATACTCAGCTCTACTCCCCCTATCCACACAACAAACTAAACACAGAGACAGACAACTCAACAAGTTTGAATCTTTACATTTTGAATGAGATTATTTTCCCCAATTTGATACTTGTGTGTGACTCACTAACACTGCAATTTCAAGATACTGATAATACTGACGAGGTGGATTCTTGTTTATGTACAAGTCCTGGTCATTAGCTGCACTGTCATCAGTGTTTTGTTTTTGTTTTGTGTCTGAACACAAAACATAAATGTGTCACATTTCATAAGCTAAATATCAATGCTGATATTCCTAGTGTATGACTATACAAAGAACTCGTTCCAGGAAGTGTACATACACACACAGGCAGATCAACTGCTTGACTGGATTATACAAGCGATTACTCAGGAATCAAAATGAGCATAAAAAGCGCTTGACTTCAGATACCTAAGATTCATCCCCATCCAAGACAGTGGTATACCAATGCTAAGAAGAGCACAATTTTTTTTTAGTTGTAGATGGATGCAATATCTTTATTTTATTTATTTTTATGTGGTGCTGAGGATCAAATTCAGTGACTCACACATGTGAGGCAAGCACTCTACCACTGAGCCCCAGCCCCAGCCCAAGAGCACAACTTTTAATTAAGGTGAACCTACATCTGGATCCTAGATGTGCTGCTTCCTTCCTTAGCTTGTGTTTTCTGATCTATCAAGTGGGAACAACACTTAGTTAACACAGTCATTTAAATTAAATGGTATAACAAATGCAGTTTGTTACTGTAGTACCCAGCACATACTAAGAGTTTGAAACAGTTTAGTTAAAACTGAACTAGAGGTTTAGTGAGTTTTTTAATAGAGTTTGAAGGTGTTTCATGTGATATAAACAGAAGTGGTCAATTCAATAAGGCTTGACAAAATATTACATTCTGTAATATTACAAAATATTACAAACTATTTTCATTCTGTCTGTTAGAAGCTAGCTATTTAAAGCTTCCCTTCCTTTTAGAAGCACGACATGTGGATCAAAGAGTCTCACTGACTGTCCATTGTGGCAGAGACTGCATAAGCCTAATGCAAGGAACATCTTTATTATTTTGGGAGTCTAGGGCAAGTATACTGGTGGAGGCTCACAGAAAACACATCTCCATGTTTAAGAATTATAAATCATGCAGACAACCTGATAAATAAAATATATTCTAGCTTCCCACATTGTCAAATACATTCATGATACTATGCAAAACACAGTTTCAATTTAGAATTGTTAAGCTCCTCAGAGTTCCATGGTAGAAAACAATAGGATGTGAAGACTTGGGGGTAGGCCCCCCCCATCTACCAGAGCCTTCCTCTTCTGCACCTATCCCCAGCAACATCCAGCACAGGAGTGGCATGATGTGTACCCAGACTGTCCATTCAAGTTTTGCTCAGATTCCTCACAAATTACCAGCCCTTGACTGCCACAGAGCCCTGGGATGAATACAGCCTTTAGGAAGATGAATCCAAAGAATGTCAAGCTCTCCTGGAAATGATCACAAGCACTTTTTCCCCAGTTTCCAGTTTCCCAGGCATCCTTGGACTTTGACCTCGTATTCTCATTTTCTGTAGGAAGTTGTACACCTGGAGAAACTTCTAAGTATCTAAAAGACCAGGCTCAGGGTAAGACCTCTCTTGCCCAGCATCTAAGGGAAGTGCTCATTTTTTTTCTGCTTGGGGGTTCTAGAAGATTCCATATCATAGTCCCCTAGGACTTAGATGTTTCCATGTTCTGAGCAAGGGAATGTGGGAGACCATTTCTAGATATGATCTTTGAAACTTTCTTATGAGATCCTTTTATTCTTTCTTTTCACATATTGCCTGGCAAAATGAAGAGGATCCAGCAAAAACACTCCAGGAATCAATGTGTAGAGTCCTCCTGGACTCAATGTGTAGACAGTAGACAGAATCTGGGGAATGGCAGGTGTTATCAAAAGAAAAAGCCCAAGTCCCTAAGTATCTGCAAGAAGTAGAACTTCTTTCCTGTACTCAATCTAAAATGAACTATGGATGAGAATTAGAAGTTTTAGTTTTGAGCCAATGCTTTAGTGTGTGTGTGTGTGTGTGTGTGATAGCATTTAGCCCACCCTGCTCAACACATTCACTAACCTCGAGATTCATTCTGTTTACATTTCTTGTCAAAATGCTCTTAGCTTCTTCTTATTCTGTATCACTTACATAAATACATGAAAAATCTTCAATATAGGTGAGTGGATAGATGAATAAATGGGTGAACAGAGGGAACATGGAATGAATTGATGAATCATTGTATAAGTATCTGGATACCCTCCTTGATAAGCTAATGCCAAGTTCAAACAAATATTGTTCAACCTAACAAATTCAGTTATTTAGGTTTATTACTAAATATTTCTTCTTCTGTTTTTCTGATTTTAATACCAGTAGGTCACAGTCATGATACGTGTAATAGTATAGATACATAATACTTTGTCTCTGCCTCACTTCTTCTCCCTCTCCTACTTGTTAGGTTACCATTCTGTTTAGTTTTTTGTGCACTTCACCTTCTTATTCACACAATTGAATTTATATTTTCCATGACTTTCCAGCTTGATTCTGCCTCCTGGACTCAATGTGTAGACAGCAGACAGACAATAGACACTTCACAATGAGTCAACCAAAAGTCTTCCCTGGACATTTAAAATTGAGAGGGGATGAGGATCTCAGTCTGGTAAAGCAGCAACTTAAAAATTTTAGTTGCCTATTCAAGCTGCCATAAGAAAATGCCATGAACTGGGGTGTCTTATAAACTTAGACATTTATTTCTTACAGTCCTGGAAGCTGGAAGTCCAGGATCAAGGTACTGGCTGATTTGCTGTTTGGTAAGTCTATTTTTGGTTCCTAAGTGGCATTTCTTGCTGTGTTCTCACATGGGTAAGGCCAAGGCCACTTCTCAGAATCTCTTCTGTAAGGACACTAATCTAAATCATAGGAGCTCAGGAACCACTCAGGTCTCAAAGTCACTTCTCCAAATACCATCACACCACCTTGTGGGTTAGAATTTCAATATATGAAATTCCGAGGGTCACAAATAGATTAGAGCTCTGACCATGTTTGGTAGTTACTTACCACCAGTTACACTGAGTTACACTGCGAAAGAGTAATGTGGTAGAAAAGAGGAAAATTGAAAATAACAAGAACAATTGTACGGAGATAAGTACAAATGAAAGATCAAGAAGGGAATCTGCGAATTCCCTTGTATGTTGTAGTCTTTGTCATCAACTTATTTTTTTTTTTTTCTTTCAGCACTTGGAATTGAACCCAAGAGGGAAGAACTAGTTGTATTTCTTTATTTATCTTTATTTATTTATTTTGAGACAGGGTCTAAGTTGCCCAAACTGACCTCAAATTTGTAATCCTTCTTTAGGCTCGCGAGCCACGGAATTACAGGCCTGTGCCACACCACCCAGCTCATCAGCCTATTTTTACCACTTTGATTCTAATCCTATGTGAAATCTATGAGACAATTTGCATTTTGTGGAAAAGCACCATTTCTGAATAATCTAAATGCATGCATGCATTTTATGTTACCAGAAACCAAAATAGGCCTAAGAACAGAAGTGATTATACAGGACTGCTGAGGGGGACACACTCCAAATTTCTTGTTTTGGACCTTTTCTATACCAGACCTTGCCCTACTCCTTCACGTCACCTTGAAACTATTCAGAACACTCAGCCTCTTTTGTCAAAGACAAGAAAGAAAGCTAGAACACTCCATCTTTGAAGTTATACTGCCTTTACCATTAGGGAAAAAAAAGGATTTTTTTTCCCACAAAGCAACACAATAAAAGAGTAAGTGGCTTTGTAGTGAAAAATAATATAGAAAGATAATTAAATCTCAGGAGTATTTTTTGGTCTAATGTTGGAAGAAAAACAAGCATCAAGGCTGCCCCCAAAGACACGTTCCGACCCACAATTGCCACTAACACGAAGTTGAGAAATGAAAATCCTGTGCTTATTTGTTCTTTCTTTTCAGGAAAAAGAAGCTTAATATTCATTGGGGAAGGAAAGTAAGAGAAAAACATCTCTGCTGCTATTTTCAAGGAGTTGAAATGCTCTCACCACCACTGAAGGTGTTCGTCTTTGCAAAGATGGTTTTTAGGGAACTATGCAATTGGAGTGGATATTTCTGAATGTTTATAAAACTGAGTGCACAATCGCTGGCCTTGCATCTATTGGCAGAACTGAACCAATTAGCGGGCACTGCTAAAGTGACTGCCTACTGTCAGTTTCACAAAGAGGCTGGATGTATAATGATGCATGCTACTGCATTTTTTTCTTTCTTTTCTTTCTTTCTTTTTTTTTACTTAAATACACATATTTAAGTCTCAGATAAAAGAAATGACATTCTCTTCCTATTTCTGGACATTTTGAGCGCTCAAGTTTGAGGTTATAAAAACACGTAAGAGAGCATTTCTAGGCAATTCTAACACATTGCTAACTTATTCTTGGATACAATAAATCACAGGATCAGCTCTCCTCGAGGCTGGAGATTGGCTTCTATAACAAGGAAAGGCCTAGCAACGTGTCCCCATTTCATTTGCCCTAACTGTGCAATTCAACTACAATTCTTATTTTAATTTTCTTCCTGTCACACATTCGTACATATCGTTTTAAAGACATGTACATTCACAGGGATGCTAAGAATAAAAAGATAATGCCAAGCAACACCTACCAGGGAACCATAATCCAAAAAGCAAAACAAAACAAAACAAAAATTTTCATGGCATGCAAACATAAGGTTCACTGATTCCAGGTGATGCTCTCTTTTGATGATCTCTCTGCCTATTACATTTCATTCCTATCTCCTCTCCCTCTCATAAAAATATACTTATTTGTTTATTTATATATACAGCATGCTTAGTGAGTGCCACTGTTTGGACTCTCTGGCAGAGAATTGGAATTCTGAAGAATTCCAAGCAAAGGATGTATTTTTAGAGGGTGTTTTGGTCTTGGCATCTGCTGAAAAGAAGGAAGCAGAACTGAACACAAAGTTTGAGTTGTCGTGAAGTTTTAGTGGAGGCCACAGGTGACTCTGAAGCATGGAACACCCTTCAGAATTGTTCTAATGGAACAAGGGTGTTGGGCTGTTGTACTCTCCTAGAAACCTGTTCAGGGTTATGATAGCCAAGGAAGCAGGCTATAGCAGTAAGTGAGGTGGCTCTTTAATAGAGGCAATCTCTAAGTAGGCCATGGGTCAAAGCTCTCTGCTCACTGCAGTCTCAGTAGCTGAGGGAATGAGTTCATCATTTCTGGAAGAGGGTCTGGGCAGCACATGAAATCATCTTTCACACTAACAGAATAATTATTTCTCATTATAAAGTCATGAATTGTATGGAGCAGTATAGGTAGCTCTAAATACATTAACTTGCAATGTATTTTTGTGTCCAACAAAAAAAGATGTAGTAGAAAGAAAAAGTCTAACCAGCACAGGACATTTTGTTCAAGAAGTAAATTTAACTAACACAGCACTAACAATGTATAAAGTAGATTTTTGCAAAGTGGCAGCTGGGGAATAGGAAATGAGTGCCATGCGTTTATAAAGATAGTGACAAATACTAAGCAAATCAACAGAGATGAGGGGCCAGAAAGGGCCAGGGTATGGGGTGAGTCCTTGAAAGCAGAGTTAGGCAAAACAAATAGGTGGGAATAAGATTACTGGTACACATAGGAGAAGGTTGTGTCTGCCTAGACAAAGTGACTATAGGGTAGAGCAATCTGCAGGGCAGATCATGAGACTGTGCAGAGGGTGGTACTTTTACTAGATAAAGAGTATCAGATGGAAGAATCACTTAGATGCCAGACTGGATGCCACCCAAAATAAAATATAGAACTATAAGACTTAGCCTGGAAATAATGTAAGGATTTTTAATTTTTTGGAGGGGTGGGGATACTAGGAATGAACCTAGGAGCACTTCACCACTGAGCTACTCTCTCAGTTCTTTTCATTTTATTTATTTATTTTGAGATAGAGTCTCACTGAGTTGTCCAGGTTGGCCTTGAATTTGTAATCCTTCTACCTCAGTCTCCCGGGTAGCTGGGATTACAGGTGTGCACCACTACACCTGATGCAATGGATTTTTAAAAATGACTAATGGGTAGTATAATAGAAAATAAATTGTAGAAGATAAGACTGACTGTAAGTCACTGTCATCTTGCTTAAGTTTCTAGGATGAAAAAGGTAGGATTTCTGAAATTCCATGACACATAAGGAAAAAAAAAAAAGTAGGACTCAAAGAAGTAACAGAATGTAACAAGCACAAAGTCACAAAAGAAAGAAGTAAGTGAGCTGGGAATTGAGTTCACATCTGTCTCCAAAGTGCGTGTTTTACCACCATCCCACACTGTCAGCATGTTAGAAATCTTGTCTGTGAGGCAGTTTTCCTCCCTAAGATTGTTCAGAAAGTAAGAAAATCAAAATACTAGCATTGATGAAGAGTACGATATAGAGACTTTGCCTCTCTTTGGAGAATTTATTTTTGTATCTGTGTCACTATTTTATGTTTCGGAAAAGATAAAACACACATCTTGCTTCTATGAACACGTTCTGAAATGCAATGGTATGTCATTAATTAATGGGTTCAGTAAGCATTTGCTGACTGACTCTTATGTGCCAGTTAGTACTCTTAGTGTTATGAAGAAAGCAGAAAATAACACAAAGCTGCATTGTCATGAAACTTACATTCCACTACAAAGAGACAGATAACAGACATGGACACAAAAACTTAAATAAAAACCCAGATATAGAACTATAATAACTGCAGAAAATGATGTATTTTAAGAAAATAAGCATAGAATCATTTTATGAATAGATGCTAGTAAATGATAGGAATTTGTGTCATTTTAAATGCCCCATCACTTACTAGTTATGTACTCTAGGTGAATTTAGTTGTGACTCAGTTTTGTCACCAGCTTTATACATTTGTTGTTGCCATATTTAAGAGTAAATGCTCAAAAAGTCCTTTGACTGGTAAATTGAGTAAGATTTCAGTAAGTACTAATCCATTATTAAATATTATCCGTGTTGCTGAGAATGTGGGTTTCACTCTCCTCTCCCAGGCAGAAGCAATAAATCACATGTGCCCAGAAAGCTTCCTGAAGGTCAGATTTCCCTCTTGAGAGTATTCTCCATGACCTTGATGTGAGTCGTCCTCCCCTCACTCAATAACCATTTATTAAATGGCCACTGCCTGCTGCACATTGGCTTTCTAAAGGGGAATTTAATTCAGAAATTACTAAACTCAATTCTTTGGGTTTGTTTTGTTTCTCCATAATCCCCGACACTGGTTTATCAGCCTGCCAGAGGCAGAAAGATAGCCTCAGGGGCTCTGTCAGCTGGGCCTAGCCTAGACATCAAAGAATATTATGAATGTGTAAAATTGCCTTTGGCAAATACTATTTACAGACCCTCTGGCACAGTTATGCTGAAATGATAAGAAATGTCACTGCAGCCTACTGCACTGAATAATAAACATTTCCTGCCTTTAATATCAACTACCCACTTACTCAGAACTCAGAGTGGTTTGCAATCACAATAAAGAGAGATGGTGAAGAATTTTTTTCCTCATTAATATGCTATAACTCTTCCTATTAATTAAACCAGTAGTATAGCCAGGAGTAGCACTTAGTGAGATTATCTATATTATGCACTTGAAATATAGTTTATCCATTTTAATTAAATAAGTTCTAAATATAACCACTTTTAATTCTCCTATACCTGGAAACTAATTACAAATGAAATTAGTTAACATTTCTCTGTGACATCATTAAAAAATTCTTCTATAATAATGCAAATATCCCTTTGGTATGCTTTTGTGTTTACTTATATCCCTCTGTGATGCTGATGGCCAAAGTATTAAAACTTTCCATGGATACCAACCCTTGAGCAAGAATTATATTTTTCCTCCCAAATTTTTATGTGTAGTAATTTCTCTTCTCTTTCTCCCATAGTGACATGTTCTGGACCTTGGCTAGAACTTTATAAAGAAAACTAAAACTAAATTTCATCTCTCTGAATGCATTTTTTTCAGAGAGACTTCTTTTGGGGCTTATATGAACACATCTACCTCTGGTATTTACTTCCTTTCATAGCATATTTAAAGCTTTTTCCATGTGGTAAAAAGTTGTTTTTTTTTTTTTTTTTGGTGACAAGAAAATGCCACTACAAGAAGTAACCAGATAAACCACTATGGGAACCAGAAATGGGGTAGGAATTTAAAATTAAGGAATTGCTGGAGTCCCAGAGTGAACAAGTCTGAGGGTTAAAACACCAGAAGGACCCAATCATAGCACACTTCCACCCCACCCAGCTTTGGGGAGTTTTAACTCCAAGAGCTCAACCAGGTTCTCACAGTAAATAGTGGAAGAAAATCCCTCTGGCAGATGGAAAGGAAAAGGAAACATTTTTAAATACATCAAAGCACTCTGTTCTTATTAATGAGGCTGGTCCTTAGGAAAAACCATTGAACCTGCTAAGATTTTATCAGCCTAATTGAACTGGATGACTAGTCCACTCTAGCCATCCTGTCTCACCTGAGGAAGGTGCAGGGGGGTACTAAGGAGCAGTTGTGAGTGTCATATTCCAGAGGTATTGATTGACACCCTAAAATATTAAGGCTGGATCGCAGGTCAATAGAACATTTCACTTCCTACTACAACTTGCCACCACATCACTAAATGTCTGTGTTCAGAAGATCTTTCTTTCCCATTACTTAATGCCACAGTATGGATTAAAAATTACAATGCATACTAAGGCACATAAAATACAATTTGAAGAGAATGAGCAAGCATTAGGTCCAAGCATAGCAAAGATGTTGAAATTATCAAAAGGGGAATTCAAAATACCAATAATTAATATTTTAAGGGCTCTATGGATAGAGTAACAGATAAAATAGACAATATGAGGGAACACAGGGACCATGTAAGCAAAGTGATGGAAATCCCAAGAAGGAACCCAAAATGAAAAGCTAACAATAAAAATTACTGAAAATGCAGAATGCATTTGATGAGTTATCAATAGATTACAAAGGCTGAGTAAAAGGATCTGTGAGCTTGTGAGTTTATCAAGGAATCTTCAAAACTGAAGACCAGACAGCAGATTGGAAAAATATAAAACAAAATATTCAGACAATTACAGGACAATTGCATAAAATTATAATTAAATACAATTACAAAAACTTACAATTGCAAGACAATTACAAAAGATGTAACACGCTTCCTCCTGCACAGACTCCAGCACGCTGCAGCTTTTCACTCTTCCCAGTCTGGACGCTCCTTATCCTATGTTGATACTGGCTGGTCCTCAAGCTTGTGGGAAACAAGAACTTGCTCACCGCCTCTGCAGACAGTTTAGTACTTACTTCAGATATGGGGCCTGCCACACAACAAGACCACCTTACTTTGGAGAAGGGGATCGAGTCGATTACCATTTTATTTCTCAAGAAATTTTTGATGAAATGCTGAACATGGGGAAATTCATTCTAACGTTTAATTATGGTAATCATAATTATGGATTAAATAGGGACACCGTAGAAGCTATCGCAAGAGATGGATTAGCAAGCTGTATTCACCTGGAAATAGAAGGTGTAAGAAGTTTGAAATACTCCTATTTTGAGCCTCGATATATCTTGGTGGTGCCCATGAACAAGGAAAAATATGAGGGACATTTGCGGAGAAAAGGATTATTCAGTCGTGCAGAAATTGAATTTGCTGTCTCCAGAGTGGACCTTTATATTAAAATTAATCAGAAATTTCCAGGATATTTTGATGCAGTAATCAATGCAGATGACCTGGATGTTGCTTACCAAAAGCTGAGTTAGCTCATTCGAGAATACCTGGGACTGACTGAGGAAACTGCCACGAGCTTGGCTCCAACTGCAGATGTTCAGACATCCCACCTGGAATCTGAAGAGGCTCCTAGGAAGTCTGCTGCTTTGAATATATATGATTTCCGTGATCCTACAGACAGAAACTACTTTGCTAAATTATGGGCCAAACTTTCAGCCAAAAAAACACCAGTGGTAAGGGAGGGACTGAAGGGGTGAAGGTAGCGACTGAGCCTTACATGATGTCAGGCAGAAAGAAGATTTGATATTTGGGGATGAATTAATTCCTCCAAAATTGTGAGCCAAAGACAGGATATTTTCCTGCTCTTTCTATGTCTCTGAGACTAGATAGTGATTCTAAAAATAGAATGTCCAGGGCTGGGATTGTAGCTCAGCGGTAGAGCGCTTGCCTCGCATGCGTGGGGCCCTGGGTTCGATCCTCAGCACCACATACAAAGCAATAAAAAATAAAAACATTGTGTCCATCTACAACTAAAAAAAAAATATTAAAAAAAAATAGAATGTCAAAAAAAAAAAAAAGATGTAACACATTAATAATCAGAATCCCAAAAAAAGGAAGAAAGGAAATATTTGAAACAATAATAGCAACCATGAATAGTGAGAACAGTAATAATAACAATTAATGTCAGACATCAAATCTTAGAACCAGGAAACTCACAAATCAACAAGCAAGATAAATGCACCTCCCCCCAAAAAGCACATAATTTTATAATTTTCAAAATACAGAAAGTTAAATGAACAACACAATTTTAAAATTGGACAAATGTTCTCAAGAGAACATACAAATGGACAATAGATATATAAAAACAATACTCAATGTGACTAGCCACCAGGGAAATTAAAACCACGACAAATTATCATTTTACACATGTCAGAATGACTATTATTAAAATCACAAAAGATAAATGATAAGGATGGAGGAAAGAGAAACCTTACATAATGTTGGTAGAGATATAAACTGGTAAAGTTATTATGGAAATATCATGGAGCTAGGCAGAAAAATTTTAAAAAATAGAATTAGCATATAATCTAGCAATTCTGCTTCTGGATATATATCCAAAGAAAATGAAAACAGTTTGTTAATATTTTTACTCTCATATTTTTTGCAGATATTAATGATAACCAAGATATTGATCCAATATCTTGGATCAATCTACATATCCATTCACAGATGAATAGATAAACAAATGTGATATGTACACATATATATACATATAGTTTTATATATACACATATATAAATATGGTTTTATACATATATATGTTATATATTATATATTTTATGTATACACACTAGGGAATGGTATTCAGCCTTAAAAAAAGACAACAAAGCCGGGCGTGGTGGCGCAAGCCTGTAATCCCAGCACTTAGAGAGGCTGAGACAGGAGAATCGCAAGTTCAAAGCCAGCCTCAGCAACAGCGAGGCATTAAGCAACTCAGTGAGACCCTGTCTCTACCTAAAACACAAAATAGGGCTAGGGATGTGGCTCAGGTAGAGTGCCCCTAGTTCAATCTCTAGTACCAAAAAATAAAAATAAAAAAGACAACGGAAGTAAACCTGGAGGACATTATACAGAGTATAATGACTATTGTCAACAATACACTTTTTACTTGAAAATTTAAATGTTCTCACTACATGAAATATGTAGACATATAATTAGCTTGATTTAATTTTCAGCATTTATATATATATACATATATATGTATATATATGTATATATAAACTTCCAGTGTAAATTTATATATGTAAATTTGTATATATATGTATATATATATAATTTATATATATGTATATATATATATATATACATATATATATATGCCAAGATATCACATTGTACACTGAAAATTAAAACTATCTTACTTGTTTATTATGTTTTAATAAGTCTGGGATATATGACCAAAAAAAGAAAAAATATATAAAATATTTTAAAAAGAAAAATCCTGAAAGAAGCTAGAAGAATAAAGCATCTTATCTTCACAGAAACAAAGACAAGAATTTCATTTAATTTATCCTACAAAACCACACAGGCAGGAAGATAGTAAAGTTTTTAAAGCGTTTAAAGGAAAAAAATGACTCCAAAGTAGAATTGTGTACCATGAGAAAATTATCTATCAAAAGTAAAGGAGAAATAAAGACTTTCTAGGACAATTGAAACTTGATGGAATTTGTTGCCAGTAAATATGCCTTGCAAGAAATGTTATAAGAAGTTATTTGGAGAGAAGACAATGTAAGTCATAAACTTGAATCTTCAATCTTCTCAGAGAAAGGGAACCTGTCAAATAAAGAACACTAAAGGTAAAATAATAACTCTTGTTTGTTTATTCTTAATTGCTCTAATAGATAATAATTTAAATGTAAGAGCAACTATGTATTTGACCAAATATGCTTATGTGCACTGTATACTTATGTATCTAGTTGTATATATACACATATGTGTAAATTTTTTATCAATAAGTGAAATGAAAGACAACAGATACACAGTACAGATGGAAAGATTAGAATTATTTTAGTATTGTAATGTACTCTACCTATGAAGTGGTATAATGTTCTTTGACAATTACCTTAGATTAGTTGTAAATATATGGCAAATTGTAGCTCAACCACTAATTAAAAAACAAAAACTGGTGCATTTAGAAAGAAGCAAAAATGTAATTACACAAAATTCTCAATTAGAACCACAAAAGGAAGAAAGAGAGGAAAAGTAAAAATTAGAAATAAAGAAAAAAGCAACTTAGAAATAAAATATACATCTTACAGATATCAGCAATCATTTTCGACGTCAATAGTTTAAATGCACCAATTTAAAGAAAGATTGTCAGAGTGAATTTAAAACAAACTTCAAGTATATGTTGTGATTTTAGTCCATTTTGTGCTGCTATAACATGGTACTGTAGACTGGTCATTTATATTTGGACACTCATTTACTCACAGTTCTGGAAGCTAGGAAGTCCAAGGACAAGGCACCAGCAGATTCACTGCCTGATGAAGGTTAAGTCTCCTCTTTTAAGAGGGTGCCTTTGAGTGCTGCTTCCTCCAAAGGGGAAGACCCTGTTTCCTCACATGGCAGAAGGAAGAGGGGAAAATATGATGAACTCTCTTAGACAAGTCCTGTTAGAGGGGCAACTAATCCCATTTAAAAGGGATGAGACCCTTTAGGGTCTAATCACTTAACGGTTATACCTCTTAATACTATCACAATGACAACATATGAATTTTTTTTTAATATTTGCCTTTTGATTGTACAGATTGATGGTATATTGGTATGAGCATGTATATACTTTGATCATATCCACCTTCCATTATTACCCCTTACACTTTCCTCCTCCAATCCCCATCTTCTTCTCTAGTAGCCTCCCTTCCTGTTGTGTTCTACCTCACCCCCAGATTCTACACATGAGAAAAAAATGTACAGTACTTGTCTTCTTGAGTCTGGCATGTTTTGTTTAACACAATATCTTCCAGTTCCATTCATTTCCCTTCAAATGACATAACTTTGTTCTTCTTTGTGGCTGAATAAAACTCCATTGTGTGTATATATATGCCACATTTTATGTATCCATTCATTCATTGATGAGCACCTGGGCTGAATCTATAACTTGGCTGTTGTGAATTGTCTTATGTTAAACATGGATATGCAGGTATCTCTGTAACATGTTGACTTTAATTCCTTTGGTCATATGCCAAGGAATGGTACCACTGGATCATATGGTAGCTCTATTTTTTGTTTTGTGAGGAATCTTCAAACTTATTTCCACAGTGGCTATGCTAATTTACATTCCCACCAACAGTATATAAGGATTTCTTTTTCTCTTGCATACTGGTTTTATGTATGTTTGCTTGTTTTTATTCTGTATTCTTGATGATTGCCATTTAGCTGAAGTAAAATGGAATCTCAGTGTTGTTTTCACTTGAATTTCCCTGATAGCTGAAGACAGCAACACTTGAATTTTAAACAGGGCATATTTAAACAATAGGGTTCCACCCCTGGTCCCCCAACTTATGTCTTTCTCACATACAAAATACATTCAGCCCATCCAAAAGTCTTAACTCATTCTACTATCACTTTTAAGAACTAAGACCAAAGTCTCATCAAAATCAGATGTCGGCAAGACACAGGGCAGGATTTATCCTGAAGTAAATGCTATCCAGAAAGTTATATGCTTCCAAAATACAATGATGGGGCATGTGTAGGACAGGTATTTATATTTCAAAATAGAGAAACAGTAAAGAAAAACAATTGTAGCAGGCTTCAAGTGAGTCCAAAATCCATGTTTTGGGTGTCTATGTTGTGCTAATTATAAACATTAACAACAGCATAAACAACATTAAATTTTAGGTTTTAGAATAATACTTTGACTCCATATCCCACATTCTAAACACACAGGGACAGAACAGGATTGGAACCCCCAAGACCTTGCCCTTAAAATTTTCTTGGCACCATCCATACAGCAGCTCTCAGGGTTTTGAGTTGGATGTCTATGTCTCTCTCGGCCATTACAAGCTGTGGCAATAAAGCTCTGTAGTCTTATTGGTCATGCTCCCATGTCTCCCGTAGGCATTGCCTCAGTGGAGGCTCTCTGCGATGGCTCTACACCCATGATTCCACTGACATTGTGCTCATCCATGTTCTCTGTGGTACATCCATTCCTGAAATAAGTCTTTGCTTGGTCCTGGTGGCCCATTGGGACAGCCTTTGAAAGCCAGGTGGAAGCAACTATGCTTCTACAACTCTAACACTTTGGGAACCTTTATAATTAGCACAACATAGACACCCAAAAGCCTTTTCAAGTGGTTGTGCCTTTTCAAGTGGTCACCTGAGCTACATTTTGACTCACTTGAGCCACAGTTCTTGTTGACAAGAAGTGCTCACTGGGAATTGGTGACCATAAATCTGAGGCAGTCCTAAGCAACAAATGCCAAGGTCTCAAAGGAGCCCTGGTTGTCCTGTGTGGTGGTACATGCCTGTTATCCCAGTGGCTTGGAAGGCTGAGGCATGAGGATCTTGAGTTTAAAGCCAGCCTCAACAATAGCGAGGCACTAAGCAACACAGACACTGTCTCTAAATACAATAAAATACAAAATAGGGCTGTGGATATGTGTGGCTGAATGCCCCTGAGTTCAATCCTCTCTACCACCCCCCAAAAAGGGCCCTGGTCTCCTCTTTTGAAACCAATCTGCCCCCAAACCCTAGCATTATGGCTCTACCAATGATGGGTACAACAGCTTTCAAGATCTCTGAAATGCCTTTGGTGTCATTTTCTCATTATCTTAATGAACAACCCCTGGCTTTCTTCTCTCCATGTAGTCTCTTTATCCCATGGTCACTTGGCCATATCTCTGGTTTTCTTTCATTAACATGCTTTTTTATTCTTTACATGAATAGGCTAAGAATTTTCCAAATTTGTATATCCTGCTTCCTTTTAATTATGAATTCTGGCTTCAAATTTTTTTTTTCCATCGTGCATTTTTCTATTAGCAGTTAAGGAAAACGAAACACCAGCCTGAATAGTTTGCCATTTATAGATTTCTTTAGTCACATATCCAAGTTTGTCTATGTTCTGGCTTCCACAAAATCCTAGAACATAGATATGTATTAGGCAAGTTCTTTGCCACTTTATACCCAGGATGGAATTTCCTCTGATTTCCAATACCTTAATCCTTATTTGTACCTAAGATCTCATCAGAATAGCATTCACTGTCCATATTTTTATTAATATGCTGATTATAAACATTTATACAATCACTTAAAAATGACTTTCCCTGTAGCTCTATTTTTCTTCAGAGCCCTGAAAAATTACCCTTAATGCTCCATTCATGACAACCTAGACTTTTTCCATCATTCACTTCAAAATTTATCCAGTCTCTATTCATTACCCATTCCAAAGTTATTTCTATACTTTCAGGTGTTTTTTAATAATAACTCTTCATTCCTCTGGTAGCAGATTCTGTCTTAGTCATTTTTTAAATTATTTTGCTCAAAACACAACAAGGTCAGACATTTCTAAAGAACAGTAACTTATTCCTCTTGGTTCTCAAAACTAGTAAATCCAAAATCAAGTTACCAGCAAATTCATAGTCTGAAATGGTCCAGTCTCTCCTCCAAAAACTGCACCTTAAAATGCTGCTTCCTCCAGAAAGAAGGAATGCTGTGTCTACATGTAGCAGAAGGTAGAAGGGCAAAGTGAGATGTACTCTCTCCATCAAGCCTTTTAATAAGGCCAACATTACCCGAATATCAAAACCAGAGAAAGTATTACAGAAAAAGAAAACTACAGAATGGTACCTCTCATAAACATATTTGCAAAAAATTCTTAACAATACTATATCAACAAATTATACTCAGAAATGAAACCCAATGAATTGTATAGCATGGCCAAGTGGAATTTAACCAAGGTATAAAACTCTATTCCAAAATTCAAAAATCAATCCAAATCAATCCATCACATCAAGCAAGTTACAAAAAAAAATTTATACAATAATATCAGTGGATGTAATAATGTTATTTCATAGAATAAAAACTGATTGATTAAAAAAACCTCAGGGTTTTTTGTTTGTTTTTTTGTTTGCTTTTAGGGAATAGAAAGTAACTTTCTTAACATTATGAAAACTCCACAAAAACTATGGTTGACATTGCATTTAGTGGAGAAAAACTAGAAGCTTTTCCTCTAAGATTAGAAAAAAGAGTAGGATGTATTCTTTCCCCATTCTTTGACAACATTGTATTAAAAATATTGGCTAATGCAATAAGACAAGAAAAAAGATGTATACATATGTGGAAGGTGAAAACAAAAAAACTTATTGTTTACAATGGCATAATCATCTATTTAAAAAACTTAGTTAATGACAATTAAAAATAATCCTGGATCTAGCAAGTGACTCTAAGAAGATTGAGGGATGTAAAGTTGATATATAAAATCATGTCACTTCCTTATATAACATTAATAAACAAGTGAAATATTGTTTACATCCTTCCTTAAAAGAAATATTTAGGTATAAATCTGATGAATTGTACAGAAGATCTATCTGAAGAAAACTACAAAAATTTGGTGAACAAAATAAAAGAACTAAATAAATGGAAATATAATCCATAATTATGGGCTGAAAGACTCAATTTTCTCAAGATGTCAGATCTTCATCAATTAATCTGTAGATGTGTTTATATCCCAGGAAAATTTTTGCAAGTTATTTTATGGACATTGGCAAAATAATTTGAAACTTTATTATTTGTAGAGTTAAAAACTCAGAAGCTAACACATTATTAAAGGAGAGAACAAAGTTGAAAGAGTCAACTTGAAGACTTCATATAAAACTACATTAATCAAGACATTGTAGTGTTGGCTAAAGAACTAACAAACAGATAAATGGAAGAAAGTAAAGAACCCAGAAATAGATCCACATGAATTTAACCTTGCTTACAAGCAAGGAGAAGATGTGTGTGTGTGTGCGTGCGTGTGTGTGCGCGCGCTTCTCCCTACTTTCATGATGGGACTGAAAGCTGCTTTCATTTGAAAGAAAGCATAGCAAAGTGGTTAAAAGCATGACTACGCAGTCAGATGAGGTTTCATTTCTTGCCATGCATTGGCTATGCCTGTCTTTGGATGCAGTGATGAGATTTTCTAAGCTCCTATTTCCATGGATGTCAAATGGGTATACTAATAAAACACACCTGATAGGTCAGGATGATAATTAAATGAAATAATTAATACAAAACCTCTGTTCCAGTCTGCATGCAGTATGTGCTCAATAACTTTTATCTTCTGTAATTTATGTGTTCTAACTCACGATAAGTGGCCATTAGCTCCAGGGATCAGTGAAGTGATTGATAGCCAGCCCTAATGGCATCTGTTGGTTCTTGGTAATGTCTTTTCAGGTGTTGATAGGGCCCTGTGCACACAACCGCCTTGGCTGAAGTGCAAAGGTCAGAACTTTTGCTCCAAAGAGATTTTAAAAATTATTTTTACCTGTAATGTACTGCAGTGAAAACTTCAACCCACTCCCAGAAGCACTGCTCAGAATGCAGCATAATTAAAATAAGAGAACAATCAACAGCAGGAATGTTAGCATAAAACCAAGGAAATTATTAAGAAACTAAACTGAACAACATCATTAAGAATCACCAGAGGCTTCTATAAATATGTAAGTAGTGTAGGAGTTGAAATAATACAGAAGGGAAATGCACTATAAACATATGTTTGTGTCTATAGGCACAACTGAGTAAGTCTCTGCATGTCGTATAACTCAAAGTTGATTTTTCGATGAGGGTGATATATGATAGAGCAACTCATATTAGATAATATCAAGGCCTGGATTTAAGCAGGTGTTAAAGCATAATTTATATTTATTTCTATACTTAAATGTAGTAGCCCAGCCTTTTATACAACACTGCCCTACTTTTGAAAAAGTACAGGCCCTATAAAAATAAAACATACTTTGTATCCAAAGTCTACTTTTATTGCTCTACCAGATTTGACATACAGTGTAATAAGAGGCTTAAATTATTACTAACACCAAGAGGAGCAATACATGAATAATATTGGTAGGTTAACAAGTCCAAAATGTTTCAACCTTACCTCTGAATTTGGAGTGATAGAAACTAGATGAGCTGCCGTAGGAATGCAAGAGAGGCTTTGGGTCTGACTTTGGTGTGTGAAACCCTTCCACAACTCCACACCTACTTTGTCCTTTTGTCTTCAACTTGAAAATCATTCAAGTTCCAGAGCTCAATCTTTAGCATCATTAATTTGACTTATGTATATCAAGTGGAGATATCAAGTATGGCATTGAATATAAGATTTTGCAGGTTAGAAGAGGACTCTGTACTATCATAGTCACAAGTAAGGGTCGATGCATTATAACTACTTCTTTGTAAGGTTTAATATTTCTAATTTTTTCCTTAGGACCAAGCATGATGAGCTAATTAGTATTAAAAGCAACATTTATTCAAGTTCCAAAGACCAGGAGCTTCTTGTAGTGAAAGTATTTTAATTAGGCATCACTGACAGGCTATATATGTGACTCTGCAAAAACAAACAAAACCAATGCAATTTTGCAAAAGTAAAACATAAGAAATGACCTACCAAGCAGCCACTTCAATGTTTATAGCAGCACAATTCACAATTGCAAAACTGTGGAAGCAACCCAGATGTCCTTCAATAGATGAATGGATAAAGAAACTGTGGTACATATACACAATGGAATATTATTCAGCAATAAAAGAGAATAAAATTATGGCATTTGCAGGCAAATGGATGGAATTGGAAAGCATTATGCTAAGTGA